>JAZHYW010043239.1:0-65011 GCA_037355805.1 Ixodes ricinus
CTCCAGTTGAGGACAGCTCGTGCCGCTCTTTCTCTGAGGCACCGCGATGTTACTCCACCCCTCCCCCTTTTTTAAAAGGGTTTGAAAGGTCACGCCAGTCACTTTGTTCCAATGAAAAGCTCCCCTTCAATTGCTCCATCGAAAATTGAGAAGACGCAGGAAGCCAACCAACACCTGTCTTACAAAAAAAAAAAAAAAAAAAGAGAAACAGAAACGAAAAGGATGTTTTTGCAGACGTGAAGACTCCACTTAATTGGTTCGGCGAAGTTTAGTGTAAAGGTCAAACGATCACTCTATGAGACCGCGCTTTTATGCGTTTGTTTTGAGCTCTTTGTTCGTTTTTTGCCTCTAATAAAGCTTCTTGCAACATGAGACAATTTAAAACTGGCGGCTTGTTTGATCAGGCTAACAAACTTATCGACATGTTTACTTATTGATTAAGCCAAGCGGACGTGTTGGTGCTAAATTAAGTGTTAGGAAAGAAAAAAACACCGAGAACCGTTATTGCTCTTGTAAGCTCGAGTGTGAACTGTGAATGGCTTGTTCGGCGGCCAACGATCCTCATCCGTTTCGCAGTGTGTATTGGAAAAGATACGTCTGTTGATCTATAAGTTAAGCGGAGACATAACATGAACAGACGCTATAATCACTAATAGGTTTGTCATGCCCTGGAAGAAAACATTAATTTAATATTTTCAATAAATATTGTACACCATATCAGACTCATTCTATTGATTAATTCGATAACTGACGAAAATTAATAAAATGAGACATTGACTTCCGCTATAGCGACGCGGGCCACTCTATTGAACTAGATAATAATTAGGGTTAATTTTCTTGAGAGTTCACTGTTGTCACCTAAAGTAAGCAAGTGCCTTCGAGAAATCAAAAGTAAAATCGATACTTCTCCCGATATACACCCGGAAACTTGCTTCCCGGTTTTCGGTCTTTTAAAGTCGTACAGTTCCCAATTAACTTGTTTCTTGAGTATTATTTCAGTGATACTTTACAAAATAAAATACACTATTCGTGAAATATTTGGTCAAACTCACAAGGCATCTGAAATAATTTATATCAAAACTTAATGTTATTAAGTTAAAGACGCAGCATTAGAACATTATATATGCTTAGCAATAGATTTCAATCGTAAAAAAACGTGCAAGACGAAACTTAACCCTTGGGTGTTAATGTGGATAGACACCTATAAGTTTACACAGAGCTTAACATTTTTTCTTTGCGACTTGCGCGTGATGTGTACTGAAGAGCGTACGGATTCAATGTTTTCTCCATATTGGTTCCTTGAAGGTATCGACCACAGCAATTGAGACCCCAACGCGAGCTGTGGAGGTAGTGGAATAAATAATACAAGGACAAAAACCGTACATTTGTAAATTTCGACTTCCGAACATTTGCATTTCAATGATACATTTACTGTTTTATTTTCAGTACTATTCATTTAATTGTGGAGATGAAGATCGGCACAGCTTGCAAGTGTTTTGATATTGCTTCGGAACAATGCACGAGATAACAACAAATAGAACTACAAGTTTTTCTCACAAAACCCTTCAAAGGCCAGGCTTTGAAACGACGCCGAGAGACAACACAGCGCCTTAAGTTATTAATTCAACAATAACTTAAGAACGGCCATACAATAACTCACATAAATGATACGGCCTCAATGTGCACCCACGCACATTCTTACTCTTCCAAAGTGCAAAGTTACCGTTGAAATATTAAGACGTTGCAAATTTTATATGTACCGAAAGGAACCTCAAAAAAGCAAAATTTAGGGGATGGCTGAAGAGGAGGGTAGTTTTCATTAAATGTTTACACTCCATCATACTAAATTAAAACGGAAATTAATTGTTACCCTCATATTTGCAAAAGTGCATAATTTATTTTAGGTCTGCTATATTAACCCCGGTAAAACGGATATGTAAATAATAAAAAGATCCCCAAAATGTCATATTCTGTCTTCAGTAAAAAAAAAAAAGATTAAGGTCGTTTGAGGGAATTATACGGAAGTGATTATTCTGCGCAACATTAACACGGGGTTGCGAACGCGTTCGCGGTTTAGAGAAAGAATTAGTTCGGGTTTTCGAATATGTATAAAAATACTAAAGATAAGTTTAATTTTATTTAGATATATATGGGTATTTCTTATACTCGAACATACTGGATGTAAGAACGGTACTTACCTAATCTTTTGTATGATTATTAAAAGGAAGAACTTTATTTGAAATAAGTAAGGCGTAAATACGTAAAAATTTGCAGAGAAGAGCGAGAACAGAAATGGTTGAACAATCCTTGGTAACAAAGAATCAATTATTTATCCATCTATCCTTATAGACAAGGGAAAGCTAAGTCAAATCTGCTCCAACGCCTCAATACCGTTATACTCAGCAGAGTTGCAACGAAGTCAAGAACATTGTTTCTTCTCGTTGTTCGAAGGGTTGGAATGAAGCTTACTTTTATTCCTCTTATAAAATAAAAAAATACAGCGTCATTATTTTTATTTTTTTATGCGCCGCTTGCGTAGGCTCATTAAAAAGGCTAATTAGCGCTGTATAAAACGCAGTCAATTGAAAATACCCACACAATGGTTTCATTGTTTTTATCTAAGTAAAAAATTATTCAAAATTCTCATTATAGTCACTGAGAACTATAGCAGATTGAGAACAAGAGGACTACGAAAACAAGCAAAGCACCAACATCGAGTGAAATCAAGACTGAGATTGGCGTACATGCTTGAAAGTCAGAAAACACGCAAGAAGGTTGATCGGACAAAACGAAGAAGGGAGAGAAAGTTGTCCCTTTTTCACCTAGAGATACGCCATGACAGGAAATGGTACACGAGTTATACTACTGCATGAATATGCGCAACATAAAATTGAAGACGCGCTGCAGATCTGTATTATGCCAAACCCTAGAAGATGCAAAAAGCGTAAAACTGCGACAGTGCGCGCAAAAACAAGTTTCTAGAAAAATATGTTTAAGTTTATTGAAGATATGTTTTCTACACTGATCATATTAGTTTCTAATTGCGCCAAAATTGTAGGTTTCTGTTTTACTTTTCGTTCAGAAGTCACATCAATATATATATTAGAAACTGCAATATTTAGAACAACCGCTTTTGGTTCTATCCTGATTGTTACACGAGCAAAGCAAATGGATCTGTATACGTGGAACACTGTTGAAGAAGCGACGTGTGTCAGGCATGCACAATTGAATTGTCGATTGTATGAGTACTGGTATTTGAAGTATAGGTACAATCGCCAGATCATTTCTGAGTATAGTTCAGCATTAAAACCTAGGAACCCACAAACATTCAACTACTCAACGAGATCATTTTGATCCGCCATTATGATTGGAACAGACGGTTGATATTTGGGTATTATTTTACATTATTTAGTATATTTACGATACTCTTGGAGTACCAGTGGCTCAGTTGCTTAGTGTAACACAGTTCGGAGCGCGGGCAGAGAAAGCTCGCAATTTTAAACCTAAAGACTCTAAACTTATTTTTGGCCTATCCGGTTTCTATGTGTATGAACACTTGAAGGATAAACGGTCGTGTAGTTAGTTGTACATAATGCACATTCAAGACCTTAGCTTAGCATCTTCGTTTCACCGTCTAAAGTGCTCGTCCACAGCACTAAACAAATATCAAACCTCAAGTTCGGATTCACATCTTGCTATGTTGCGCCACATTAAAATGATACTCTAAACCTCATTATGTTAATTAAGGGCGCGCGGTCATTACTTTGTGACCCTTAAAAATCTCGTTTGCGGCGCGGTGTGGGCTGTCCGTTGCGCAAGACTGTGCTGTAGAGAAAGCAACATATGGCAGTGCATTGTTACTTCCAGTGTTTCTCTTAAAAAAAAAGAAATGAAAGATATGAGTTGGAGGTAACCACAACTACTGCAACAGTAAACACCACTAGACATCAGTGATATAGCAACGGAGATTTCCGTTGCGTATTGGGACACCAAATTATGAAAATATTATGCTTAAATGAGACAACCCTACCTCAAAATCTAGACGATTTTTCGCTAACTGGATTATGGAACAGGAAATTCATCATGAAGTAGAATACACGTGATATTGGTAAAAGCTGGAAACTTGGTTTAACTGTATTTCTTGCTGGAAACCTAAAATGCAGTTTGCAGACAATCGTCTGCAAATTGAATTTCAGGTTTCAGAAATAAATCCAGTTATATTTCCTGTTTTATAATCTAATTAGCGAAAAGTTATACTGGTATTTTCGGTAGAGAAAAAAATTTGAATGTCTTCAGGAGGGAGGCCAGAGAACCCACGCATGAACTCTAGCGGTCACTGATATCTTCAATAGATGCACAAACCGAAGATTTTGACACCATTAGGTGGAAAGTAACAAGTGAAGCGGAGTGAAATTTCTGCAGATACGGTTGCGGTTACCATTTTTGCACTTTTTAATTCATGGTGTAAAATAGAAGCACAAGCACTCATTAAACTTAAAAAAATAAGGTAAACTGAATTGAACATGCATCGTGCAGAGACGTTTCATCCCAGTTTTATTTTAAACGGCGTCAGATGCCTTCATAGAATCTGTGAAACAGCGCAGGCCTATCCTGAAAGCGCATTTGAAAAGTCCGGCGAAACAGGGCTATTACTGAACATCTCTGAATGCAGACGGGCGTCCCCCGAACCCTTGAAACAAGAATCAAATTATGCAGACAAACACGAATCATTTTTGTTTGTATAAACTGTAATGCATCAATGTGAAGTTCATTATTGCTGTCATTAAACAAAGTCGCAAACATCCCCGTTCAAGACTTACGTAAGAAACAAAAAAAACATTGACTCTCATGTTTTTTTTCGACATCCTACGATAATACATAAAACTTCGCCGACTTCTATGGTGCGAGCTGTTTTATAAGGAAAAAAAGGACCTCGCCAGAGCACAACACAGCTGAAGAACAATTTTCACTTGCTCAGGCTGTGTTACTTTACAGCGTGCTTAAGTAAGTTAACATGGCGAAGCTTACACTATACTTTGCACAATGTTTATGAATATTGTTTGTTTATTTTACTGACATAAATCTTTAAAACAAACAAAATTCCGTATGTTTTCATAGTGAAACACCTGAGAGATGTCATACACGCACACCCGCTCTCTTCACGTCACCATAACCTTTTATGTACACGCTAGAAAAAAAAATTAAAAAAAGCGTTTAGACCAAAACGATGTGGGCCCGAATTATTAGACCGCCGTATTCAATGAAACAACGCGGCCCTGCTTTGACACCCTACCTCCCAACACACAAACATTCGCGAGCAATTAGACGCGCAACTCGTCGATAAGAGAATACGTATGAAAAGCGCACTCAACGCACCTCTGTTCACGACGCAGAGAAGCAACAGATTGAAGCCGCCTCTCGCTAGTCGAGATCTCCATCGTTAATGTGCTGCGGGTCGCCATCGTCTGGAATGTTGCCACCGGTCCAGCGCATCGCCTCTTCTTCCCCAGCCTCATACCAGCGGTTCGCAACTTAGCAAGCACGCCATCGAAACGGCACTGCAAAACCCGGCCCCTCGCACAAGCAATATGTAGCATCGAGTGGGCGTTACAAGGCAACTAGCGGGAGGATCTGGGCAAATCCACGTGCTCTTCTCTAAGAACTCTACTTTCTCATGCAACTATAATCAGCGGCTTTATTTTGTTTGACTTCTTTTTAAGGCAAAAATTAAAGTGCGCTTTGTTTTAGGGCATTAACCTCTGGGAAGCACGTCATCCCCAAAAGTACCTAACAATATCAACGAAGGAAAACAGTGTAACAAATTGGGAACAAAGAATATTGCGGGAGACTAAAGCGGACCCCGCCTTTCGAAATTCCGACGCACGCGACGGCGCGGCTTTTATTATTAAAAATCTCGACATCGTCCATAACTGGGCTGTGGCGAGGGCTCCTCCGGTTGCGCATCGAACGTTTTAATTTATATATTAGAGGAGCCCTAAATAAAAGTAGACGTTGCTAAGCGGCAGCAACGATGAACAGGAGACATGTCTTCGGAGGTCCCGAACATGTGCGACACCAATATTAAGGGCAATGTGACGACACTCCACTCATCGCGGCTGAAACAACTAGGAGATTCGTGTTACGGAACGGAGCATGCTCCGAAGGGAAAGCCGGTGGCGTACCTGGCAGCAGCAGCAGCAGGGCAGGCCGTTCTCCTCGACCGGCGTCGTCGTCGTCTCCCAACGCGTCAGCGGTGACCATCACCGGCGGCGGAACACGCTCCGAGTGGCGTGCGATCAATAGCGCAGCCCGACGCGATCCTAGTTTTCCCCACCACTCTGCCAAAACCCCTTCTCCTTCTCTATCCCTTTAACCACTCCCTCACTCGCTGCCCACGTGACGTCACGGCGTTGTAGCCTCCACCTCCTCTTCCATTTTGTCACCTCTTTTTTCCCCTCTATCCCATAACTCCTCTCTCCCTGCCGGTGTCGTCACCGTAGCCTCGACCACACTGCCGAACCCCTTTCCTCCCATCTCTGTAACCTTTCCCTCCCTCATTGCCCAGGTGGCGTCACCACAGCCTCCTCCTCCTCTTTCATTTTCACAGCGATATCGTATATACTCCGCACATCTTGAAAGAAAATGCCATTGCAGTCATGGATTGGTTAAAAACGAACGGGATAAATGTGAATGCCTCAAAAAATGAACTAATATGTCCTCGAAGCCATCGAAAAAAAATTAAAGGTATTTTTTGTACACGATTTATAATGTATAGCGTGATCTTGTAATCCTGTTCAATATGAATCGTCTGTCGAGTATATGGGAATGTAGTTTGATTCTGACTTGTGATGCAATACGCTCCTCTTCTCTGTGTCGAAGCGCCTGAGAAGTGTATCTTGTCAGCTGTACAACGTAAAACTGTTTCTTTCATTTGGCACTCAGAATATACTTATGCCTGCTTTGGCACACAGAGTACTTAGATATGACGTTACTCTTTTTTTAACTACTCTCGTCAGGGGCTCTCCAGAATTGATGATATTTTGAAGGGAATGCTCAAAAGTGTATCCTATGGTTTAGCAACTGACCCTTGTAATAATTTGTTCGACTCTCTTACGCCTCCTTGTTTCTATTTTCTATTTCTTCAAACTGTTGTTCTTCGACTTTGTTTGGTTCAGTGATTAAAAAATTGTGAAAGTTGTCCCTCATAAATTTAGGAGTACTGCACCGTACAAAACGCCACGAATATATAGTCACGATGAAGAAAAAAAACACTAGATCATTTTACGTTCCCAAGATATTTAATCAACTACCCAATTACGTTTTAATAGCAACTTTCATTTATAAGCTCGAAAAGGATTTAAGAAAAACTGTTTAATGCCACAACCAATTAATTTAAACCTTATTTGCTACTCTTGATCATTGCTCGTGCCGTCTTTCATGATGCGAGGAATGGGATCTATTGCCAGATCAAGCCACACAAGCGCTCCATGGCTTAGGCAGACCTGAATATGTATTGTTCCTTTCTATCCGCCAATAAATATATATTATTATTTTTCTTATATTATTATTTTGTCAGCTCTTGTTTGTTCTTCCCCCTCCTACTTTTTATGAATAGCAAGTTATTGTTGCTTTTTTAATCTTACCCATGTCTTCCTCCTAGACTAGATGTCGGGGATTTCAAACTGTCGGCGTCGGCTTTTCGTTCCAGTCTCTGTGGGTATTACGGCACTGAGCCAGCTTGCACTTAGGCGTCTTCTCTTCTCTTGCACTCAGGGTACAGTGATTAACAGCCACCCACCTCTCTCTACGTTTTATTCCATCTGCGATAAAATATGTACTTTATTGCTTACTGCGTTTTACGGGACTGATATCAACACGCCAATGTTAAATTTGATTTTGGTGAAAGTAATTTTTTGGGTGAAGCCCTTATTGAAAGCAACGAGCTACAACATTTGGGGCGATGGTATGGCAAGCTTCCTTACACGAAAGCGTTAAAGACCTCGTGCCGCAGAGAAGGCGGGGTCGTTGGCACGACGGTAAAATCCTGATTGATCGATAAGGTCACGACGTCACGGCAACATGACCTCGCGCAGGAATTTCAAACAACCCACAACGGTCACTCGTAACGTGACGTCACGCGTGAAATGAAAGCAATTAAAACATGACATGTACTGCGAATTGTAGGTCGCCGCATCTCTCAAATGATTTCACTTTATGCAGTTATTCATTTCCCTTAGGAACGTTTGAAGATATTTAGGCGGGATTCGAAGGGATTCGAGCCCACCACCCTTCGATTGAGAGCCAGACACGCTACGGACGTTTGAAAGCCAGACACGCCACGCAAGGCACGCTTTCACGGTGAATGAGAAGGCGATGCGAACGGGGCCCGATAACGCTTGGACGACGCTTAAGCTTCGCCGATAAGAGTGGAATGCAATCGCTTTCCACACTTAAGGCGAAGCTTAGGCGTCCTCCAAGCTTTTCAGAACCTAACCTTATCAATAATCAATTGTATAATGTTTATTAGTCACCAGAAAAACTGAACAAAAATAAAAATGTTTGTGTATTTTACAAAGAAGTCAATTTAGCAACCTGAAATTCCGCCTGATTCATGCATTCACGTTAAATTTTATTATTTATAAGTGCAATATCTTGTATATTGTATACGAGGCTCACCCAAACCCCGAATGGTGATCCCACTGAAACCTAAACTACTGCAGAGAATTCTAAGCGAGATATGGCGCAAGTTGCAACCATACCCCGCTAAGAGTACTCCGCAAGCCAAGTCAATTATTTGGCCATGTATTACTTAATCGTAGTGCCCATTTGATCCCATTGTTTTTACTTCAAACAAAAAGGATGAAAAAAGTTTTTGTTTTGTTTTGTTATTTACAATTTTTGGGCTTGCAGTCTTTGTGCACACTTTTTAGCTGATGGTACTCCAATTACAACTCCGGTCTGCGTTTCTGCAGTGCTTGGCTGCTGACTAAGTCTAGACGCAACATAATTCCTTGTCTTCCTCAGATGGTTATATTCCGCTGATTTAAATACGGCAAACCCCTTAGTGGGTATTGCCATCAAATGTCGGTACATTTTCTCATTCTCATGCAATAAAGATGATCAGACTGCGTACATCGCCTATTTTGTTTAGCTCTCTCCTCTTCAGTCTGCACCTTCTTCTTGCGCTGCGTTGTGAAGATCGCGACACTTCGTGTGAGCTTCGCCCCGCAATCTGGCACTCGCGCGATACGGACAGGGGAAGGGCACACGATAAGTTCACGAGTCTATCACTTTGTATAAAGATTGAGCGCATGGCTCAAAATTTCGAGCTTTTTGGTTCGGTTATTCTTGTTCAGAAATGCATGGTTTCTTCTGCATATACTCCCATAAAGTTGACGCGAATGCAGATTCGTTTCGTGCTAAGTGATCACAATTTTAACGGGTGGCCGAAATAAATGCAGTAAGTTCGAAGAAAACACTTGTCTTAATGGCATAAAGTTGCTGGTGACGCCAACTAGATTAGACAAGGACAAAGCAGGAATGTCAAACTGCCAGGTCATTCTAGATACCATACGATTTTCGAGTACTCAGATACTTGCAACGATGCGTACGTTTATGAAAGAACGAAACAACATCTCGTTCTTTGATGCCACTCATCTCCGGAGAGCGCTTCTGTTCCAAATTTTATTGGGTGAACTCTATTGTCCCGGCACAAAGTATGTGCAATATTCTTACAATATCGAAGTTGCTTGAATCATCTCTAGACATCATTAAGTTAAACTAACGAATAGAAAACATATAGTGCACTTATAAAATCTATCACCCCCAGGACCCATTGTTGTCACGAAAGTAAATCGTAGCTCAAGTAAATCTGAAATATATTTCATTATACAAGGTGAAACGTCTCAAAACAAGAATCATGATCCTGGTAAAATACCTAAACATACTGCTGCGGTGGAAATGACGACCAAGGCCATGAGCGGTTCGTTTCAGCCTCGGTTTTACTGGCCGCTCCAGCTGGCCCGATAAAGACGATCGTCGTCTTCATCGTAACAGTGCCCCCCCCCCTGGTGCAGCGGAGTATCCGCTGCACAGTAGGATGTTTTATGCAGGGAATGGTGGCAAGCAGGGTTTTCTGCGGGTCACGTGTACTATGTCGATGGAAGTCCTGCGGTGG
Source organism: Ixodes ricinus (assembly GCA_037355805.1). NCBI lineage: Eukaryota > Metazoa > Arthropoda > Arachnida > Ixodida > Ixodidae > Ixodes > Ixodes ricinus. The sequence continues at coordinate 10,178 of JAZHYW010043239.1, forward strand.
TCAGTGGTTGGTTCATGTAGCATCACTTGATATTCGAGGTCTGATAACCGTCTGGTGACACGGAAGGGCCTGGTGTAGCGGTGAAAGAGCTTGGTGCACTTGCCTTGGCGTCGAGTCGGTGTCCAAACTCAGACGAGATATCCAATGGAGTAGGAAACCGCGCGATGGCTCTGATCATAGCGCTGACGTTGACGCTGTTGAGAGGAGGCTATGCGTAATCGCGGCTCCTTCGGTGCGGCAGACGAGTTGTGCCACTGCAGGTTGGAGTTAATGTTCGGTAGCAGCATATGGCAGAAGTTTGTCGAGAAGAGTCGTTAAAGAGCGATGGTGAAGGAGGAGCAATGAAGAACAGCCTGGGTAACTTGGACTACAGTTTTATACGCGTAGGGGTCGAAAGGAAGCAGATAACCATTGTTGGTGGTCTGACCCTACATACACGGACAAAATATCAACGATTGTCCTATTGAAACGTTCAACCATGCCGTTGGTCTGCGGATGGTACGCTGTAGTTAATCTGTGTACAGGACTTTCTTCAAAAAATAAATTACAAGGATTTATTTTTTGATTGCAAATATAAACTAGGCGTCGCCTAACGCTTATTCTCCGCCCAAAAGTAGCGCTATAGGTCCGAACGAGATGTTAATGTTTGAGCACGAACCGATATTTTATTCGAAAGTTAAAAGTAATTTTCTGAAAAGTTCGATCGGAAAATGGAGCCCATTTTAACCCGTTTTAGGTTTCTGGCGCCCTAGAGCTCCATCTATTCGAGAGCTCCGTCTGCCACCATTTTCCCATTGACATTTCGAGAAAATCACTTCGGTGATTTTCTCAAAATTGTTTATTTGTTTTCAATGTCGCGAAGTGTGATGGAGTGCGTTGAATGACGCAAAATCTGAAGAGTTGCTTTGGACGTTGCGAGATTTCTCGGAATACTTTTGATCTCGCCAGGTTTTAAAATGTTGTTGAAGATTATTACCTCTTGATTAGTTTTCGTTTATGTGTGTGTATCCCTCCCCCCCATTACAATGCCGAAAGGCGCTGCGGGTACTGAATGAATGCAATGAAATGAAATAACATTCGAATGAAATGTCAGTTATTGCTGAAACTTTGGCATCTGGTTCGGACTTCTAGCGTCTCTTACGGGCGGAGAATGAGCGTTCAGCAATGCGTAGTTTATTCTTGCGGTGAAGAAAAACACTGTAATTTTTTTTTCGGGGACACCGTGTACAGTTCGGCAAAGATGTAGAAGCTCCTGGATTACGCGGTACTGGAAGTCTGTTCCAAAGTCGCTGATAAGGTGAATGGGAAGGCAGCGGTAGAGAATTACGTTTTTTAAAGAAAAGCAGCAACGTCTATAGTGTCTGCGGAGCGGAGAGCAGAAGTCTCTGCATAGCATCGCCTCAACCATCGCCGCAATCATCCACCGGTGACCAGCTTGAGGGGCGGGAACTGGTCCCAGGAGACCCATTCCAACTAGTTAAAATTGATAACGAGAAGGTGTAAGAGGTTGCAGTAGTCCAGTTGGTGCTTTGGCTGTCTTCTTACATTGCTCACGTTGTAGGCAGGGTGCGACATACTTGAATATGTCACGATACATTCCCTTCCGGTAAAATATGTTTCGAACACGCTATAGTACGTTTTAAAAGCACATATGTCCAGCGGTAGAGTCATCATGTAAAGCACGTAAAATATTCGTCTGGAGATGTTTTGGGAACAACAAACGGTAATTCGGGCCCCACTTGAGTTATAGTTACGACGATAGAATACACCGTCTCTCGGCGCATAAAGATTGCTCAAACGCCGTTCTTGGCGCGTAAAATCAGTCCTTTTAGGAATTTGAAGACCAGTTTTAGGTAAGTATCTCTTCGCTGGTCAGAGGCAAAATCGAATGAAGATGTCAAGATGATCGTTGCGATTGGTATATAATGATGTGTTATAGGTATCGTAGACACGGGATTTTTCGACAAACAATCTGGGGCATCATGCTTCTTGCCAGATCTATAAAATATAAAAACGTCGTACTCCTGGAGCTTCAGATCCGAGTCCGAGTCTTTTACAAGGGTCATCTAGATCCGAAAGCCAGCACAAGGCGTGGTGGGCAGTAATAACCTTAAATGGTTGCCCAATTACAGATGGTGGAAAGTTTTGTATTGCCCAAATTACGGTGAGACATTCTTTCTCTGTAATTCAGTAATTCATTTAAGATTTGGATAGCGCCAGGTTGGCGCACGAAATAACATGTTCCATGAGTCACAGGTTTGTATGAGGATGACACCGAAGACATAGCCATTAGGGCATCCGTGTAAATTTCAACCTCACGAGACGGGTCAAAGTGAGTCAGGACAGGCTGTGTTGTTAGTACCGTCCTAAGGAAAGAAACGCTTGTTCTTGGCTTAGTGACCACACATAATGGACATTCTTTTCAAGGAGGCGCTGGAGCGGTTCGGATAAATGAGCAAAGCCGCGAATGCAATGTCGAAAATAAGAACAGAGACCGAGGAAAGAGCTCAAAGCTTTTATATTTGTAGGGGGAGGACAATGTGTGACAGCCAGGAGCTTTCTGGATCGGGGGATATTCCCTGACGACTTACCACATGGCCAAGGATTTTTATTTTTGTATTTCCGATGCCGCATTTCTTCGAGTTAAGTTGTATACCTGCTTTACGCAAGCATTTCAAGACAGAAGTGAGGCGGAAGAAATATGGGTCAAAGGTAGATGCAAAACGGCAACATTGTCAAGATAGCATAAACAGGCTGTCCAGTGTAAATCACGAAGTCTCCACCATGCTATCAAATGTGTCCTGCGCATTGAATAGGGCAAAGGACATTACTTCGAAATTGGTAAAGACCATCGGGAGTTATGAAAACTGTTCTTTCTTAGTCTTCTTTATCTACTGTGATCAGCCAGTATCCGGAACGCATGTCTATGGAGGAGAAATAGTTAACATCAGGTAATAGATCCAGATCATCGTTTATTAGGGGAAGAGGGTAAACGTCTCGTTTCGTTATTTTGTTTAGACGCCTGTAATCGACACAGAATCGCCATGTACTTTCTTTCTTCTTGACGAGCACTACAGGGGAAGATCATGGACTCGAGGATTCCTCAATTACGTTTTTCGGCAACATCTACCTGTTCTCGTATAACTCTTTTAGAGGAAGAGACACGATAAAGGCAACTTAGTGGCCTACAATCGCCAGTGTCGATCGTATGTCCGACAATAACATTTTGACCTAAGTGAGAATAATCGAGATCAAAGGCATTAAGAAAAACATAGTAGATTATAGAGCGGATCCTGCTGATCAATTGGAAGACAAGCGTTAATACTTTTTCGAAGTAAACTGAACGCTTCCTGATCGCGGTGAGGAGAGGGAGGCTTCAAATTTTCATCAGTGACGGCGCCTATATACAAGACATAGTTGAAACTTATTCTCAATACACAGGCTCCAGCTGGAAAAACATGGCAAATTCCAGTAATATATGATAACCAAACATTAGTCTGACTAATTTGTGACTCTGCGAGTACCGTGGGTAAAGCGAGACCTTTCTGCTACAAAACTCCTGTGTTTAATTCACGCCACTATGTCGAGTCATTGACGTTAACTTCCAACTTGATGAGGGATGCAGTCAGTGGTGGAATACGAGTATGACACGTCGCACGAAAGTTAACGTAAGGACGAGCAAATGGTTGGGAGTCAGCTATCGGATCGCCGAAATAAAGGTATTTTGTCCCGCAATCTATAAAAGCACGTCGAGTGGCTAAGAACTGCCATCCTAAAATGATGTCTTAAGTTCAGTTAGAAAGGATAACCAAGCAATGTCTTTGAGGTTCATCTCGAATGGTGAGTTCCAGAGAAACAATACCAAGAGGCTGGAGTAAAGCCGCGTTCGTACTACGAAGACTGCCACCGTTGCAAAGAGTACAAACAAACCTAAACATTTGGCGTACAACTTCGGGAATAAGTGGAATGGATGCTCCAGTGTCAACAAGTGCCTTGATTCTTCCCTCCTTAATGAAAACGTCTGATAAGCTGGATGCTGGCTTAATCGATGGGGGATGTCGAGGAAAAACAGAAGTATCTGGACCGCTTTCGCTGCCTCTACTAGTTTTCCCCATCGACGAACGACTTGGTGAAGGTCTGGTTAGCGCTTAGAGGAAGAGCGGCGTGGGTATCTGTGAGAAGGGTCTCGGTATCAAACATTGCGATCGAAAGGTGATGGCGATCCTCGTTGGTGCCTGTGTGGAAGGTTATCGAAGTCTTCGTTGTAAGACTGCGGTTGGTTCGTACCATAGTAGGTGGACGGGCGGTAGTTTTGAACCATTCTTGAAGTATCTGATTTGCGGCGGCGACAAAAGCGGGCGCATGGCTGCGACCACGGGCGCTGTGGTCCCGAATTCTGGTAGTATCTTTGTTGTGGAGTCTGTGCTTTCTCGAAGGTATAAGAACGTGGTGCCGTGGTCATAGCACATACCGTCACAGTTTGTGGAGCTTTTGATAGTGCCAACTCGGTGCAAATGAGAGCTCGTGGGCAATCTAGTGTGGGGCTTTGTGAGTCGTCCTGCTGACGGTGGCAACCATGCAGCAATAACAAGGCAAGCTCGTTCTTGATTTTTTTTTCGAATGGTAGTTGTAAGGTCAACAGAGAAAGGGACTTCAAAGGACCGTACACAGTTCTGGTGTCGGTGGCTGGTCTCAGGAAGAGATATGCGTCAATTTCGATGCCTTTCCCAGCGCTGGCAGGACTCCTAGAATTCGTTTCACAGTCTGTAGGTTTCGCGACGCCAGCATAGTGAAGGCGTCCTCGGCGATTCCTTTCATTATATGGCCGACCTTTTCTGACTCATGCATGGATGCGTTAACGTGTTTGCAGAGCGCGAGGATGTCTTCGATGTAAGAAGTAATCGACTCGCCTCAAGACTCGGCTGTTTTCTTTGGGGCTGACGGGACATCCGAAAAGGTCCGACAGGTTCGTTTCAAAGGCATCCTATGACGGTATTTTGTCTTCATGTTTATCGAACTACACTTTAGCTTTGTCGCGTAGATAAAGAAAAATACGTTTGTCGTTAGCGTAGTCGGTGCCGATGCCGGCGAACGTCGAAGGGTCGTGCTGGCGGTAGGACACCAAGCCAGGGCGGAGCGCTGGAGCGCTTGCTGCTTCACCTTGTGACATGGCCAGCTCAGGGGGCCGTCAGTGGCTTCGGCGAAGCGTGGATATGGGCGTGCGCAGTGGTGACGAGGACAAACCCGCACCTCCACCATGATGTTACGGTGGGATTGACGAGCAAGACTAAGAGCGGTCCGTTTGAGCCTCGGTCTTTTACCCGAAGTGCCCGCTCCAACTCGCGCCAGAGCGAGCCCCACAGTGGCACGATAAAGACGATCGTCGTTCTCTCATAATAAAAACAGCGCAAACAACACGCACGAAGGAGAAGAAACACGCAGACGGGACAAGCGATCGTCGTCGTCTCCACTGTAACAATATACAGGGTGTTACTTTTTAGTGTAACAGATTTGTCTAAAAAGAGGCGTGAAAGCTTCACTTATGCGTTTTCCGCAGATGAGTTGTACGTCCGAGGGGACGTAATACAGGGGGCTAATCGCAACGATTAGTCTGCTAATTAGTTCAAATGTGTTAATAAATTTTTTTAATATTGAAAATAGACATGTGGTTTCAATTACAATTTTGCTAAGCGTCATCGAAAACCACGATAATTCAACACTTTTTGAAATATATAATGCAGGGGCAGCATTTTATTGCGTTGTGAAAAAACGCGCAGTTGGGACGCGTTTCTCGGTGTTGGTTTCTTATCGGGGCGCATCTTTGCGCCCGCGGTCCTGCTCCCAGGGGCACGCGGCGGGCGCGAAGCCACCACCTCGCCCTCTTCGTATGTTGGAGGGAACAACGAGGTAGAGGGGCTTAGAGTGGTAAACCGGAAGTTGGAAGGATGCACCCTCGGTTGCTGCCATGTTGTACGTAAAAGTGACTACTCGTCACGTGACCTCACAAAAGCAGCGACGTCTCCGGCAAGATGGCAGCGCCCAGAGCTGGTAGATGCGAGTTTGTTCGGTGAACGGTAGTAGTGATCTGCCGCTTCTTGCCGACATTTCCGGACTTCTTCGTGCTCTCTGACGCAGTTATAACGTGAAGATCTGAAGGAATTAGTCTTTATACTTCTTTGCGCAAGCTCACTCTGAGACAGCATCAGATGAGATCATCATCAGTCGTATCGCCGTAGCGGTGGTCGGATTCTCAGATGTGTTTGAGAATTGATAGAACATTTAGTATGCAATTTTCGCATTCTCCTAGCTCTGTTTGAACGTCGGAATGTCTGAGAATCGATGCGAAATGTATGCGTCGCATGTAGAGCATAGGGAAAGTTGTTTCAGCCCTGGGTCACCGAATAATCACAACACCTTTAGCGAGGAAGCTCCTGCGATCTTAAACCTTTTCTACGGATCGACGATTTTACGAATTGGCAGTTCTCAAGATTTTGGTATAATGTGCTTTCATTGCAGTAGCCTTGTATTCGATCGCAGTAATTTTTTTTTTTCTTTTAAAGAAATGCTGGCATTTGCTAAAGTTACGTGCACGCGAACTCTTACAAAGAATTCGAACCAATCATTCGAAAAAAGTTCATTACAAACGTTCATAAAACTGTGCATTTCTCCCCTTGAAATCAATACATGGATTGATCAGTGCGCAAATTACTGCATCCAACGTCCCTTAGAAATAAGTATTAGTAGGCTGTTCACCTTGCCGATGAGTATCAATAGTCCGTCCGCATTAACGTCAAGTGTATGATTAGACTCCTCATAGATAGTGTGCTAATCCATCCTTCCAATATCGAGAATAATGATACAAATGCAGGCCCACTCCTTAAAGATCCAGAAATGGCACCACATATTGCAACAATTCGTTAAATTTAAGGGAACTTGAAAATAGAAGATTAATTGCACATTTTCCCCTTTTGTAGCATTTATTGCAGCCATATTTCGTTGTCTTAGTTGGTTGATTATTTACTTGTTCTAATTAGGACAAGACAAGTTGCATTTCTGCTCGTGCCTTGCCCGAAGAAGCAGTCCTGTTGCAAAATGCAACTACCATTTCTTTAAACTCTTCAATATATTTTTTTCAAAAGTGTGCTTGCTATACTTCGTTTCACCATAAGTTGGCAAAGGGCAACCGCCACAGTCCCATCAAGCCATTCAGATAGACGGAGTGACGGAGTGAAGGGATGTGACAAATCCCTGCAGAAGGAGAGCGCTCTGATGATTTGTTGTCCCATGCCTTTCTCCAACGTGTATATTGGCTCAATGGGACTGTAGCCTCGGCTGTCTGCTAAATTGTGATGAAACGAAGCACAGTAGCTACTGTGCGAATTACCCAAGGCCTTCATGCTTCGTACATTTGTTCGCAAATAATGTTATGTCAGCAGCCACCCTGAACTTGGCTCTGCACCTATTGGACTCGAGTGCCGCTGGGGTCCATTTACATGCTTTACGCCAAAAAACAATGGCGACAGTCAATGTTGCTTGATGAGGTTTTACTAAAGTGTCTGTGTCTGTGTATATGACATGTCCTGCTGTACAAGAATGCACCAACACATACTATTAAACTAGGTGCTCAGAGGCGTGTTCGTCCTTTGCAATTAACAAGTTACAGAAATGATTATTTCTTACGAGTGTAAATTTATTTTTAAGTAGCTGGGCCCGTTTTGTGCTTGTCCATGTCAGTGTGCTAAGATGTTATTATCATGTGTGTAGTTTAAAGTATCATCATTGCAATGCCTACAAAGGCCCTTGGAGGAAATACATAAATAAAGAACACTTTCACATCACTGGAGTTTGTTTTGGGATGCACCACATGTTTAAGAGAGGTGGACGAAGTTCAGTCCAATGCAACAAGTCTGCCAGTCTGGTTTATCCCATTTATTAATATTGGGGGATAGTGGTGCAAGTGTCCTCAAAAGCTCCACCGCATGCAGTGAACACAATTCTTCGTCTGCAGGCTCTGCAGGCGTAAAGGCTGGAGGGTGAATATGATGCATACTTGGTCAGTATATCAAATAGGTTTATTTCCACTTGATTGCATAATTATTTATTCTTATTATACGGTTTCTTAACCCCTTGCCTTCTAATTACGAGTGTCACTCGTGCCACCCTTAACGGACCATAAAGTCCGACCACGAGTGTGACTTGCGTTTCGGTTTTGGCGATTGTTTAGCGCGCTCTATGGCAAATGACTAAACCACGCCTGTTGCTCCATTTACCTTGGGCAGTTTGCTCGTTTGTTTTGCTGTTTGACAGAAAAAAATTCCCCATTAAGACAAAAAAAAAAAAGAAGAGCTGTCGCTTGAGAGCGTTCACCCTATAACAACATGGCTTTGGCACGGAGGTCCACTTTAGCCTATAAAGAGATACAAAACATTCTTTCTGAATGTGATTAATGCTCAGGCATATGTAACTACAAATCCTTCGGCCTTTCCAATTTTTAGAAATCGAACGACAGTTCGATGGGCATTAACAGGAATGATCAGAACGATGTGAATCCTGAAAGCATTCCATCTACTTCGGCATTTTCACGTCAGTGGGACTAAGACCAGAAGTCCTGATTTAGAGCAAGATATTTATTTATTTATTTGTGAATACTGTTAGCCCTAAGTACGGGGCTTTAACAGGTGTGGGGTATAGAAAAACACTCAAACTTACAACACCAGGACTACAGTACAGTTCAGATTCAGCGACATTTACTTATAATAAAGGGGCTGAAATAGCATAAACATTCAAAATATTATCTAGCACTGCATAAAATTAATTCTCAGCACTCAACATTTACTACTTAGCAAAAATATTAGAACTTCTATTTATCAGTCCAAATCCCACATATTCAGAAGGACGCTCTCAAATTCATCCAAACAATCCAATGACAAAATATTTTGTGGGTGATTATTCCAATCTTTTACACTTCTAGGGAAAGAAAGAAAACATATAAGCGTCAATACTACATTTGGGCACTTAAAATTCATTAGTGCTAACATATTTGAGTTCTCTCGCTGCGCGATGTGTTAATCTAAAATCCGGGTCAATATTATACAGGTGATGATAAAACATAAAGAAAAACTTTAGTCCAGCAATTTTTTGACGGAAAGGGGAGATTGAGGCTGTTCAGCATATCTGTGACAGAATCAAGTAGCTTGTATTTGGATTAAAATAAATCGCACCTGGAATGACACCTTGAAGTTAAGACAAATAGTTCTGCCTTATTTTATTGCGAATTGCCTGTTTAAAATGAAATGTTGCCGTTTGTTCCTTGAAGAAGAAAATGAGTAGGCATGAGGTTAACGAGTTTTTTTCTGCGACAGTCTAGTGAAAGGCGTTCAGTCGTAGTACCTGTGCTCCTTCTTGTCGGATGACGCTCCTGGCACGCCGGTGTTGAGTTTGGCCGAGTGGCGACTTTGACTTACTCGATGCCGTCTTTTGATCATACGTCATGTACCGCCACTGACATGTGATGCACCGAAGCTACAGTGCTGGCATCTAATCCGCAAATTTTCCTGGAAGTTTTCTGCGTCAATGTAGCAAGCTTCAGGCATGCATTGCTTGCGTGGCTGCGTATTATGCTGTAGACAGGTGTGAAACGTTGCATTCAAACCTGGGTTTGGACTAGTTAGTTCATGTTAATTAAAATGTTTAAAAGAACGCTAACGAAACGAGGACAAAGAAGACACAAAGACAAGGCGGGCGCTAACTCTTAACTTATTTTAATTTTAAATCGTCATCCCATTTATGCACACATTCTTCAGCCCCAACCCGCATCACAACCAACCACCACCATTACAAACAACAATCAAAAACGTACGTTCTTTTTGAAGTAATGAAATAGATGGTGCGCCACTACAATTCTCATGTGCCTGTTTAGTTAAAAAACAAAAACAAAAAACTTCTGAGTAACTTTTTGTTTTGTTTTATCTTTTAAATTATTTAAGTGCTCCGTTGATCCCAACCAAGCAAAGTTTACAGCAACATCGCCAACAGTGGTCAGCAAGATCAATCAATCAATCAATTTTATTTCCTCTCCATCTGAGAGGGGAAGGCAGGGAAAAAAAGCAGCATGTCGCTACTTGACGAAGCCCCCGCCTCCCCTTTACATCCGCAGAAGAAACACAACATATGAGTGAAAGAACAATGTAACATATATAAAGACAGGTAATCTAGTGCTTACACAGGACAGTGGTGTCAATTATATACACAGGACAGTGGTGTCAATTATATACAGTGCGAAGGGTTAAACAAGGTAAACATAATACAGAGTAGCACACGCTTGCTCCGAGAGTTTAGTAATGAGCACACTACAATGCACATTGACTTTCAAAAATATATACGCAACTGCCTCTGCACCTTCAAAACATGACAACACCTATTCAATAGATCACTCAAATAGGTCACGAATTTCCTTTCTGCTTGTGTTTGCCACGGAAATTCCCTTTGCTTCAAGGTTGTTTAAAATTCTTGGGAGAGTAAAAGCCAGTCTCTGGTCACCATAAGTGGTTCTGGAGCGCGGTGCGGCCCAGTTTCGAGAATGACGAGTGCTGTATGTTGAGTCCCGCGACTCCAAACCTGAGACTGAATTAAACACACTAACAGGGTTGTTTAATGATCTTTTATACGACATCAAAAGCTTGTAACTATAGTAATTCGTGATTTTTAACGTGTCAAGCTTTTTAAACAAAGATTTCGTGGAGTGATCATACGCTACATTACATATTATTCGTATTGCCCTCTTTTGCATTATAAAAAGTCTCTGAACGTTCGTTTTCGTAGTGGTACCCCAAACCAGGAAACAATAATCGAAATATGAGCAGAACAGGGCGTGATATATAAGCAGCATTATCGAGGATGGCAAGATATTACGGTGTTTATATAAAACGCCTACAACCTTTGAGAGTTTTATGGTTGTGTCCTGCACTGTCTCATCCCACAGCATATGTTCATTAAAAGTTACGCCAAGCACCTTAGCATTTTTTACAATTTCCACATCTCGTGAGGCAAAAGAGAGCCCTCCCGGCAGGCTGCTGGTGCAGCTTGTATTTTTTGCGCGGAAAATAATTGCCTTAGTTTTTGCAACATTTATTGTTAATGAATTTTCGGTGGTCCAAACGTTTAGACCCTGCAAGAATTGATTAGCTCTTCCTATTATGACGTCAGTGCTAGTTCCAGAGAAAAACAAACTTGTATCATCTGCGTATATTATGTAGTTGACGCTATTATCTAAGTTCACTATGTCATTTATAAAAAGATTGAAGAGAAGGGGCCCGAGAATACTCCCTTGCGGTACACCTGCCTTTATTTGGCGCATGTTTGAACGCTCCCCGTCAATTTCAACATACTGAAAACGGTCTTGCAAATAGCTTTCGATTAGGTTCAAGGCAACACCCCTGATGCCACAAAGGTCCAGTTTCTGCAGTAAAGTTTTATGGTTAAGGCGATCGAATGCCTTCGAAAAATCGATAAATATGCCTAATGTTAGCAGTTTGTTTTCGATGTTTGTAAGTATCATTTCTTTCTGTTTTAGTAGCGCCAACTCTGTCGAGTACCCCTTTCGGAAACCGAACTGACAAGGGGTAATAATTGAGTGTTTTTCACAGAAAGCATATAGTCTCATGTGCATAATTTTTTCTAGTCCTTTAGAGAATACCGGCAGTACAGACACAGGCCTGTAATTACCCACGTTGTTCTTATCCCCTGCCTTGTAGAGGACGGACACCTTGGCCACTTGCATTCTTTTAGGAAATACCCCATCCTGAAGGGCGAGGTTATAAATGTGGGTCAAACAAGGGACGATAGAATGAATTACACGCTTTACAGGCCCGACCTGAATGCCATGCACGTCGTTACTTTTACTGTTTTTAAAATTGTTAAATACTGATATCAATTCATTGTCGTCAGTTGGCAGAAGAAAAACACTCTCCGAAATTTTATAGACTAGGTCACAAGCATTGACAGAGTGAACGCTATCAACTAAGTCCACGAAATGATTATTGAATCTGTCAGCCAACGCGGCGCCAGTTATGCACTCCCCGTTTACAGTAATCGTTTTAATTGAGTCACTACGAGAGTGAGGTTTTACCAACATGTTCAATTTTTTCCACATGACATCCGTTCTAGGTTCACCCTGAAACATATCGTAATGGTATGCACGCTTTGATTTACGAAGAGCGCTAGTCACCATGTTCCTTTGAATTTTAAATTCGCGGAGGACGCCCAAATCTCTAGTGTGCAGAAATTTATCATAGAGCGCATTCTTTCGATTCATCATTCTAATTATCTCCGAAGTAACCCACGGCTTGCGTGATTTCTTATGCACTCGACACTTCTTGTAGGGAAAGCAGCGGTTATAGATATTTGTAAACGTTTCAAGAAAGAGATCATATGCCTGGTCAGCTGAGTCACAGGAAAGAACCGCGCTCCAGTTTGTAAGTTGTATTTCCTCTTCAAAATAGTTGAGTCTTCTTAAGCTTATATCTCGGTGAAAAGTGTAATTTGTATTCGAGGACGTTTTTGACATATTTTTTAGATCGGCAAACAAATAAATTGGCAGGTGGTCACTGATTGTGGCCCCAATAACACCAGCAGTTAGGCGTGAATCATCAATATTTGTTATGAACAAGTCTAGAAGCGTTGCATTCGTATGATTTGCCCGAGTTGGTTGGGATATTGGACAAAAGAAACCGTAGGAATTACACAGTGACAAAAACTGCAATTGTCGCGGAGATGACGTCATCATATCTATATTAAAATCTCCGCCCAAGTAGAAAGCGACATTGTTTTCACCAATGAACATAAAGAGTTTTTCGATGAATTCCAAAAACAAGTCCATATTACCATTCGGTGGACGATACAAAACAGATAATATAGATTTTGAACTTTCTAAAGTCAGAATTTCAATATCATTTGTAACAGTAGTCAACTGATCTATGACCGTACATTCGAAAGCAGTTTTTGCGTAAATACAAACACCACCCCCGCGCTTTAAACAGCGATTTAAGTCATAAACGGTGTATCCATCCAAAGGGTCCATCGTCTCATCAGAACGGCACCACGTCTCGGTTAACATAAGGAAATCAAAAGAGAAACCAAAATCGTCTAAAAAAATATTCAACTCATCAAACTTGTTCCGTGCTGATTGAATGTTTAAATGAAACAGAGAAAGGGGAGTAGTAGAGCGGGCGCTGAATTTTTGCCCTACTTCGTTGGGGAGTGGATACTCTTTTTGTTCATGTTATAATGGCAAAAGGACATTTTCTCGATTCGGGTTTAAAATACATCGATTGGTGAATGGCAGACATGTGAAAAGGTAGGCTCTGACAAACAAGAACATCGCGGACTAAGAAATAAAGCAAAAAAGAAAAGCAGCAAGCAAATAAAGATTAAAGTAAAAACAAATTGCTGGACGGAGACCGAGACATGACGCTCACCAAGCGAGCCAGGACCGGTCTTCCCTAATCCCCATCGACGGCACGTCAGTACGGAGAAAACGAGTACGAGAGGGAGCCGATGCTTGACGGCCTATTCGTCCTTGGTCCCTTGTTGCCTGGAGCTTTTCCTGATCGGCCCCCTCGTTTCCTTGGAACAGGTTTTGGTGTAGGACCAAGCTTGGAGGTAACCATCGGAGCGGCTGCCCCTGCTGGCGAAGCGGTCCCCCCCCCCCCCCGCATTGGTGCGCACAAGAAGATTATGCTCTCGTGCTCTATCATTAAAGCAGCGCCCAGTTTGCCCAACTTAACTTTTCCCGCAGCTAAGCGGAATCTCGTATATGACATTCGTAACACGATTCAGGTATACTGCAACTCAGTACACTGTATATTGTAATGAAGACTTCAACAAAAGCAGTGTGAGAGGTAGCGCCTGTTCTGTCGTCTTTGTGTCTTCTTTGTCCACGTTTTGTTCGCGATTTTTAAACTTTTTAATTGTGAAATATTGTAGTGTGTAGAATGTAGGTTTGAATTAAAATTCAGCGGCATGCCCTGTAATTGAAATAAGGCAGTACATATTTTGAAGTTAAGCCTGTTTCCTTACAGCGTCTGTCTGAAGGTGACAAATCAGTGTTTTATCTGTTTTAGGGAGGATAAATTGTTTACAAAAATATTTGGGAAGAATAAGATGCATCCTAATGTTTCCCTCTCGTTTCAAAAGAAAATATTATTAGAGAGAGCAACATTTGCGTTTTATTGGTGAGTTTATTTCACACAAAAAAATAGCTTGCAAAACGCTGGGTTTTGAAACAAAGCAAAAAAAAAAACGATAAAAACGAAATACCCTGCTCACACACATACGAAATAATCCTTGTTAGAAACTATCCTCATGCTATATAACATGACTGTAAAGCTGTAGTGCTGCTGAAAGTTGAGAGGTTTAAAAAAACAAAGCCGCTATGTGAGGTTAAACAGCGTCACCATTGTTTCAGCGGCGAGTGAACCGGGCTCGTAGCTGACGAGTTACAAATATTCGATCACTCAACCTTCTCTTTTTTATGGTTGTATAATAAAGGTAAACTATTCGCTGAATAAACCTTTGCTGTATTCAATACCCTTTACCTTTCTCTATCGAAATTGTTTTTTGAATACTGAAGTGCTCACTAACTCTTTGACAGAGCAAGATTAAATTTTTCAGCGGAGGAATTTAATCTTGCTCTACATTCTCTTACGTTTAGGCAGCTTCGTCAATCAGGCTGACGATTTAGTTACAATTTAACGCTATGGAAGGCGCACTGAACGGGTGGAAACACGAATGTTACATCATAGGATGCCCGACTCTCAGGATCCTTGTAGTTATTACTCCGCATACCTTCTCGGTGCAATGCTTATTGGTGGCGGCGTTTAAAGAACACCCTGGGTGGCAATCAGTTTGATCCATTTAACCCAAAAGGAAGTTCATTCGCCCGCCAGTGCCCCTAGCATCATTTCTAAGTGCAATTCATTTTTCCTAAATAAGTATATGTGCCCAAACATAAAGATAAGATGATGTCATCAAGCGCCTTCCAACAGAAATATACCTGCGTGGATGTCTCGGCATGTAGTACGATTAAATTTAATAAATAGTGCTTGCGTTTTAATAACATAGTGCTTGCTTAAGAATCGAGAGAGCAACAATATTTTATTAACATTATCTTAAATCAATAGCTTCAATTGTTTCTTATTTTTAAAAGTGAAGATCCGAGATATAAGACATGTTTTGCAAGAACTGGTACGTTCCTGGTGTTCGACCAATATGCTAAACCAAACAACCCCATCCAAGAACGTATTTTGAATGACAAGAAATATGTACAGCATGTTCCATATTGGAATTAAAATAGTCATAATAAAAACACTTGAAACAAATAATCAGCTCCTTTGTAATAAGGTTACCGACCGCGGAGGACGTCAGGGCACAAATAAAAAGTGTTAATTCGCAGTCTAATTGCCTGATTTTCACTAATTAATTTCTTAAATATTTTTCTTATTTGTTCCATTTATTTGAGGTGTTTGTTGTCTGCCGCTCAAAAATGTAATAGCAGTTGTAAGAAGAAAGGTAAATAAACTTTCCGCGCTGTTCATCGTCGAAGTTAGGCTGTCCGCCATATCAAAACTAAAATGTAAAAAACCGCCGAAAGTTGCGCGCCTGCCCGGCTGGATTATTTCTGCATTTCAAGTGCCCTTTTCTAGTTAACTTTGGTCCTTAATTGACCGCCTTGTGCATTTTTGGTCCAGAATCATGTGCAAAACAACATATGTATATATGAGTTCATGGTAGTGCTAAAGTATGAGATACCCAGGAATTGGCCAAATTACTGTAAACATATATTGAAATGCAAATAGAGTGCACCACGATAAAAATGTAAAATTACAAATGCCATTAGAATTTTTTCAAAGATAGTATTTTAAGTAAAAAATGCGAATACAACGCAATTTTATTTTTGTTTCTTATATAAGTACTTTTCAAAATTACATTTCGATCACCATAGCCTGATATACGTGCCCTAAGGTAAAACCATTAAACCCAATTTCAAATAAATGATATAGCTATGCGCTACGTGAATTATGAAACAAAATCTTAAACCTTGCATTAATATTGCATTCATTTAAAGTAGGAGATGAGGCCGATGGCATCCTGTGCAGGAGTGAACAGACCAGGCAAGGCAAGGAGGACTCCTTGCAGCACATTAACTACGAAAGCTACGGGGAAGAGGAAAACAAGCATTTCATAACGTTCGAAAAACTCCAACTTGAAAACGCTTTTTCTTTTTTCGTCCAGGAAGTGTCTTGAAGCCGTTTGTAGGGCGAAATAAAGACAGCTAAAAAACAACTAGCAAAAAAAATTATTTAACCCTGCCTGTGCGTTTTTTTTTTCTTCTTTTTTTTATTTCGCTTGCACGTTTACTGTGATCAAGCCTGCCCAGAGGCATATGAGCTCAACGTATGGCTCATATCACCAAGCTGAAATTGGTGGCCGAGTGTGTTCATATGCATTTTGCTTAGAATGATGCCAACTGCCAGGCCTCCTTCTCACACCTTCTCTCGCCAACGCCTTGTTTCAACATCGCGACTGCTAAAACGTAAACATTAAACTCATGTAAGCCTCGGTGCCGCCGGCAACACTGTGCAATTTCTTCCGTTTCCGTGATACCAGCCGATGCTGGGCGGTTTGGCGGGTGCGGGTGTTGTCGTCGCATTATTTATCTGTTCGTTTAGAACTCTACTTCTTGTTTTGACGTTGCAAGCTGAAAAAATAGGTGGCTTTAAACAAAATGTGAGCTATTTTGTCTACCTTGCATCTACATTTTTGACGACTAAGCTGTCTTTTCGTTTTTCTACGTACTTTCTCTGACGGAGGATTATTGCGGAGAAGGCGCCGTGTAACCGAGCTTTCGGTTGTACGTTAAAAGATCCGTAGGTGGTCGAACTTAATCCATAGTTCTCAGCTGCAACGTGCCAAATGCCCGTCGTTGGTTTGGCACGTAATACCCCCAAATTTGACTTTTACCTACCTTTGAAGCACGCACGCTAGAGCAAGCAAACTCCTATAAACATTTTCCAACTTGTTTTAGGTTGTTTTCTAAAATACTGAACACGTATCTTAATGTTGCCGCTTGTTCTGCTGCAGTGGTCCCTTACAGGCTTGTCTGTCTGAAAAATCGGTCGCCGTTCGACGGGTGTATCGGTGGAACTGCCTAACCCTAACGGGGATCATCGCCATGTAACAACATGACTGACGAAAACAATGGAGGTTGCGGTAGTGACAAGATGTTAGCAACACTGTTTTGTCGTCAGCTAGTATTCAAAAGAATGTCACCACTCTGAAAAAAAAGAAAAAAACCAAAGAAAGGCATTGTAGTATTAGCGCACAACAGCACAGAGCACGTAGAGCTAAAACTCGCGCTGCAGAACGCATGAACCTCCTTCGTGTTTCTGACGGAATAACCGTTGCACCAATGTGCGCTCCTGTTATTACCCCTGTCTGAGATACGTTGAAAACCACCAGTTAACAGTCGTATTACGCTAGCCAATGGCCTATCTGTGGGGAACACAAGTGTTACTTTACCCCAAAGTCAGGCCGGCATCTGGTTTTGCCTTTATTTGCGTTTACATGTCAGAAAAGAGGGCTCAAATGTTGATCTTCATACCAATTGCATTTGAAGTAGCCATTCATCGGCATTCGAATAAAATAAATATTTGTTAATTAATAAATTAAAATATTAAAATAAAATAATAAATACTGAAAGTATTTTAATTACGCTTTTGAATATTTTTATTCCAAATACTGGCTTTCCCTGGTGTGATGAAACGCTGTAAACCTCCCGCTCCTGGCACGGTTTCCCGAAGTTCAGTGCGCTTTACCGCCCCAGTATGGCACTTACCGGTCGATCATTTTGTCTTTACCAGATGTGTAGTAGTGTACGGTCTCGTACTGTGAATCCATCGATAGCCTCGCATATGAGGCTATGGCACAGCGGAGTCAGCCAGAACGGCATGCAGCCTATACCTTTAAGAAAGGGCTTCGCGAAAGTTAGCTGGTGAATACCGGAGCCTTTGATAAAGTTCTAAGAATTAGGAAAATTGCTACTTCGCGGGGTTAATAAAACTGACCTCTGTGGTTCAAAACTCATCGACTCATTTCTAGCTACAAACTATAAGAGCTAAGCACAAAATAATAAGTCTATCAAATTATATTCAAATATTTGTGCAAGAAGACGTTATAATGTCAAAGGATGAAGAAAGAATAAAACAATTAAAACTGGGACAATACAACACATCTTTCAACTAGCAATGACGAGTAAAAATTTTCCACAGCGAGCAGCCGGCTATACCCAGGAGGGAAAGGGAGGAGAAGGGGAGAGAAGGGGAGATAAAAAACTGAGGTTGAATTTCTAAAATCCGAGATAAACTCCCCTCTCTGCACGCATTATCAGTAAAAATAAATATGGCTCGCATTAGCCCATTTATTGCAACACGTGGGCTGCGTTCCACGATTTCAGCAGATAAAGATTCTGGGTAGAAGCCGAGAGACGGTCGCTCGAGAGCTATTGGAAGCGTTCTTTATCAAAAAAAGTGGGACGGCCTGTGTCAGCGACACTTCTATTGTTCTTCATAGTAATGAGTTTCAGTTTTTGAATGATCGTGCACAAAATTAGTCAACTTTTATGTGGTGTTACATTGGCTGTCGTGTGTATATATATGCCTGCTTTTTCCTTGGAGTAAAAAAGCTAGCTGAAAGTTAGCGCTTGTCCTGTATACTTCTTGTCCTTGTCTTTTTTGCGCTATTTTATTTGTTTATCTAAGATGAACCAACTAGCCCAACAACGTACCCTACTATACTCCTCTCTGACTTGCACTTCGCGTTTTTTATCTCCCCTTCTCTCCCCTTCTCCCTTTCCCTCCTGGGTATAGTCGGCTGCTCGCTGTGAAAATTTTACTCGTCTGTTGCTAGTTGAAAGATGTCGTTGTGTTGTCCCAGTTTTAATTGCTTTATCCTTTCTTCATCCTTCGACTTGAACCAACACACTCTTTTCCCAAGCATACCTACATTTCTGAGCTATGTACCGTCCCAGCCCCAACTGCGAGCCACCGATCTTCAACCCGGCTTCCTTCTTCGAGGCTGCTTGCCTCATCTCAAGAATGAATTTGCTCCGTCTAAGGCTCCGCTCGCTCGGTCTGCACCTTCGCAAGAGTCTCCTCATCCTGGAGTGGCCTCCGTCCTTGGATTCCACTGCAACAACTGGGCCTCCATCTACCGCATCATGCAGATATCGAGAAAAGAATTATCCCTAGAACTCCAGCTTCTGGGGAGGGTCCTTCCCAGCTGCATGACGAACCTGTTTGGATCTGGCTTCCGCTCGCATCCTTCGTACCTGTTCATCGTCGATGCCGCGTCTCGCCTCCTTGAAGCTTCATGGAAAGAAGTCATCGCTGGAGTGACTGCCTTCTGCCGTAAGCTGAACGAGACGAAGTTCGAACCGCCAGTCCTTTTGCGCAACACTGCTCTCTCGTCCGACACCATGGAATTGCTCTCCAAAGGCCCCAAGTTCGCCCCAGACCTTCCCACTAAGAAGGTTGATCAACTCGCCGCCGTACATCAAGTCGCCGCCGCCATCCCAGAACCACAGAGGCAGATTTCCGGCCCGCCGTCCGTGCTTCCACCCACCCCCAAGCCAGGCAAGATCTCTCTACACGCCGCTGTTGAAGAGCTTCGTCAAGAACACCTAAAGCTGTTAGAATCTGATAAGACAGGTGTTTTCGTTGTGTTAGAAGAAGGAGATTTTGGAGATAAGGCGAACGCCGCCCTTTGCAAGAAGTTTTCTCAAACTGAAATCGCGACCGTCCGGGACCCTCAGGTCAAGAGCTAAACAACTATGTTCGTCTTTGAACCTGTCGTCCCTAAAAAGCGCCATTAGTTGTCCGGCGAAGCAGTACCTTTCAGTTTTCTTCACTGCTAAAACACATAAGACTTGAGCTCCTCTCAGAAGTATTGTGTCGGAAAAGGGTTGTTGGCAGAAGCACCTCGGGCTCTTTCTACAAAAGCATCTGTCCTGCATCCACCTTCCTCAACCCTTTAGAGTGTCTAACTCAATAGAACTCATCTCTCTCATCAGTTCTCAACATTTCTTCTCCTTGCCGCACTCTATTTTTTCACTTGACATAGAAGACATGTATTTCAATCTAGATCCTACCGCATTGCTTGCCTCAATCTCCGACGCCATCTTTGAGCACGGAGCCGTGGATTTTCAGAATTCCTCCGGTGTCTCCGTTGCTGGATTTGTGAACCTGATTCATCTATATCTCCAGTCCACCTTAGTTGAACATGAGAGAGGGATCTACCGCCAAAAGAAAGGAGTTTGCATCGGTTCAGTGCCTCGCCCCCGTTCTCAGCAAGTTATTTCTTTTATTCGTCGACAGAGCTATAAAAGCACAACTGGACATCTCCGTGCCTGGCTGCCTTGTTTTCAGATATGTAGACGATTACCTAATCATTCATCCTGATCAAACTTCTCCTGATAGCATTACAGCCGTTTTTTCCGCTTGTTCGTCAGGCCTTACTTTCACGAAGGAAGAACTTTCGAATGAAGGTCTTCAGTACCTGGATTTGCGGCTTCATGTCAGTGCCACTGGACTCTGCTGGGCCTTTCAACAAAGGTTTGTTAAACCTGCTCCTACCGTTTTCTAGCGCCCATTCAATGTCGGTAAAACACGGTATCATCAAATCGTTGTTATCTTCATCCTTCACGAAGTCTTGCTGTCATCTTTCAGAAGATAGCTTCAAATTCCAGCACATGAGGCTCGCCAAGGCAGGGTTTCCCATTAACCTTCTACGATCAGTAATGGAAAGGCTGATTCCGCGGGCCTGATCGCCGGTCACCAGCCTCAAAAAAGAAAGCCCAATTCGCCGTCATTCCTTACGTACACAATCTCAGCCCACAGGATAAAATTCATTGCCTCAAAGTTCGACACGGATGTTGTTCTTCTCGTGCTGCATGCGTCTTAAGCAACTCTGCCAACAAGTGAACAACAACCGGTTTCTGATTAGCTGCACTGTTAAACACGAAAAGAAATTCATTCCATGCAAAGAGAAGAAAGTTTATTCCATCCCCTTGAGCTGCGGCCATCAATACATAGGTCAGACCGGCAAATGCAGCAATCACAGACTCCGGGAACATCACAACGAAGTTTCTAAGGCCTCTCCAGATTCCTATCATTCCATAGTCAGTACATGCCCGTTCGTGTTCGCTTTGTCATCCCCTCTTTCATGAAATCAAAAATCCTGGGGGGGGGCGACAGCAGATCGGGGAGATCATAGAGTCATTCGCCATGACCACAGCAGCAACGTTCCCCCCTCCTGCTGACGAAAACTGGGGTTGAATTTCTAAAATCCGCGATAAACCCACCTCTTCTGACTTGCACTTCACGTTTTTTGTCTCCCTTCTCTCTCCCTTCTCCTCCCTTTCCTCCTGGGTATAGTCGGCTGCTCGCTGTGGAAAATGTTTACTCGTCGTTGCTAGTTGAAAGATGTGTTGTGTTGTCCCAGTTTTAATTGTTTTATTCTTTCTTCATCCTTTGACTTGAACCAACACGCTCTTCTCCCAAGCACGTTATAATGTTTTGACAATAGTCAAAGGCATGAACATTGAACGTGGCACCATTATGTAATTTCCTCCAGAAATCCACTATTTTCTGTGTTCTGGGGGAGGCTGAAATTTAGTCTAGAGAAGATTTGAGCGGATGCTCAGATTTGGCGTCTTGTATGTGGTGTCCCACGCGGATATTTTGCTATACGATTCCGAAATTAGTCATGATTAACGTATTTTCGTCTCCACAGAAGCAACATAGACGCGAATATCCTAAGAGCTAAAGGATACCTATATTGGAAGTCTGAACACACTATTTCCCTTTTACTACAACCATTGCTGCCAAAGCTCGAAATACAGTTAATACACCTATTGTTAGTAATAAGATCTAAAAGTACGGTACAAAAAAAAAAACGGTGAAAATAAGGTCTACACTTTTTATCCGGTTGCCAAATCTTTGTGTTTACGGGTAACTGTTCAGTAACCATACCCTCTATACTGGGATAAAAGAAAAGGCCTCACCAAAAACTAAAAATGGTTGAGTTTTTTTTTTTTTTTCTCGAATGACGCACTTCAGAGGCGGAAGTGCGTCACGCGCATGCAAGCCGCAGAGCCGCTCAAGAGTGTCGAAATATCTAGAACAATCAGGTAAACACGCCTCTTCAGTGTAAAACGAGCCGATCTCCACTCTAGTACGGAAACAAACTTGCTCCCGGTTTGGCAACAAAGAGGCATCCAGAGCCAGAGCAAGCTCTTGCAACACGAAAAACCTTTTTTATTTTCTCGTTTTTTTTGTGTGTGTGTTTTTTTTTGCGATCCCTTTGGCGGGTAGCTGGACGCCACTTGAGGCCTTCCGACTTAAAATTACAAATGAGATGCAGCGACTGAAAAATTTGGGAAACTAAAGCGAAAAAAAAAATAATGTAAACCAACTTCGAAAACGGACACTCTTAGGCTGTCGCGGCTAGGGTGGCTGAAATCGAATGCCCTTTATTTACATTCCACACTCCCCCCCCCCCCCCCCCCCCCCCCGGCCCTCCGTTTTTTTTTCTGCCTATCTTATACTTTATTTCAACCTACGATGGGCCGTAGAGACCACTAAGAATCATCGAAGCCAATCCAATGTCATGCGAGCATCACGTGTCCTTTCGGGAGGAACGCAGTGACGCGTCGGGCTCGTGGTCACGTGACGCGTTCTCAGCGCTATGAATTTGCAGGGATGGCTGTGAGTATCGTCCGGTCCGTTCCATTGTAAAGTGAAACGGAGTGCAGTAGAAGGACGAATTTTGTCTCGCGGGTTTCTGCAACGGAGAGTTAGAAACCCATCGAAAGAAAAGAAAAAGAAAACAGAAAACAGAGCATCAAGATATCAAAGAACGCCTTAGAAAGGCTGCGATTTATTTATTTATTTATTTTCATATGAAGAAATGAAAGCCACACTAACATATATATATCTGTCTGGTCGTACTTTCTCTCCGGCAGAAGGTGCATCGCCCTTGATAAAAGTGGACTTTAATATTACAAGACGGTTCTCAAATGGGATCTCTCGAACCTTCTTAGGAATTGTGGGAACTCGGGACACTAACGGTTCTTTTGGGATGTCTCACTCGAGGTCTTGGGAAATGCATTTCGGTGATCGCAATCCGAGTTTCTCATCAGGGGCTTTAGAGAAAGGAAACATTTGACAAAAGCAAAACCATGTTTTTGCTTTTTACGTTTCTGTTCTTGCATGAAAGTCGTCTGTTCATCAAAACATTTCAAGATTTTCATTTCGACATGCTATGAAGTTGAAGGACGACACCCCCAAGCCCTCCGTATTGATCTGTTGGGACATTGAAGTATTTCGTGAGATCTTCCCTAGATTAGTTTTTGCGAGCTTATCTGAATATTACTGTATAAAATACAAGTCACGGTAAACAACAATAATTTGCATAACTTCCGATTTCCTCAGTTGACTGGCAATCAAGTACTTAACAACATTAGGTGTTTATGCGGATATTCTATAAATAGAGTTACTAAAATCCTTCTATACAATACTGATTGCGAATAAATTTTGGAGTGTTTAAAGGGCATCTCCGGCTGTAATTTTGATGGTCACCAATTTCTATAAAATTATCACCATGTATTTGGACGCACATCCTGAGCACGTGTAAAAAATATCTCGGAAAATATTAATTTTCTTCGAAGAAAATGAATTTTGAAATTTACATGTACACACCCAAATCACTTGCTGCTGCCCTACTGGCAACACTGAGCAAGAGCGGCACACGGAGGCTGCCATGTTGGCGCTGACGTTGCCGTGACGTCACATGTTGGTCAGGGTGCTTGCTTTGTAGCTTGTTCGTGCTAGCGACTGTCTGCTTTTTGCTTATGTTATCGATTTATACAGTTATGTAAGAGCGCGTAATGGCGACTGGAGGAAATTGGCGTTATGCCGTAGGGTCTCGCGCTACGGAAGCGTCGCTTGAAAACACGGTCTACTAAAACCGTCTATTGTCAGACCCCAAGATATAACAAAAAGTGCCTTCAATTAAAAGGCATAACGTCGATCACTTTTTCTTGGCGTGCTAGCAACAAAAGTTGCCTTACCATTCCGCTTCGGAAGCGGCATCTGGGTCCATATGGCGGCGGATCACGAATGCAGCTGCCGCTGGCGGTTCCCCGGAGGCGATGCCGGCGGATCGTATGGAGAGCGGGTTATTGTCGTCGTCCTCGAAATCTAGCAGCATATCCTCATCGTTGCTCGATTCAGACGAGCCTGATGAGTCCATTTTTGTCCGCGGCACGAACACAAAATAGTGACCTGCTGCCAGGCTGGCCAGGCTCAAACTGCACACGTGCGATTGTTTATACCATATGTGACGTCACGTCAAAATGGCGGACCAGTCGAGTGGCAAGTTAGTTTCGGTATCGGTTTCAGCGTATTTTAACGATTATAAATTATGTAAACAGTTTTTTAATGATTTAACCGCCGCTATAGGCTAAATTTTTAGTACCCTTTCCGAAAATATGTTTCGATAAAAACGCTCAAATTGACGGCGGAGCTGCCCTTTAATTAGCTGGCGATTGTAACTTGCCAGATATCTGCAGGACAGCGTCATGCTTGACGGGGAGCTGCGAACATTTAAGAAATTCTTGTTGATATCGGTCGACATTCCAATGTTGAGAGCGAATTTGGAACGCTCCGGTAATTTAAGTCGATCAAACGATGTCAGTATTTTTTTTTTGCTAGGATGTTTTGAAACGATTTTCAGTGTTCTTCGATGTGAACGGGCGTCGATTGGTAAACCATTTCTTTTCTTCGGGCACTTAGTCGTAACGGAATATTGGCGGGTTTCTTCCGGAACGTTCAGCAAAACGTAGCCCAGCTATGCTTGACATTCAGTATTTTAAATCTAAACGGTCGGATAAACCAAGAAGAAAAGCCCTTACTGCGCTTAAGAACTGCCCCTCTTTTCCTTCGCCCCCAACTACGTACTCCACTTACGTACGTCAAGGGATTTATTTTGCAATATTTCTATGTCGTATTTTTCCAACATAACAAAAGTTAGCGCAGTTAGACTAAGCGAGTATTATTGAAAGTGATCAAACATACCTCTGTCGGGATTTGCGAGTACCTAAAATGCCATTTACGTGAGCACGACATTCAGTGTAAATGCCATTTAGTTAGTGCCACACTGTACTCTAATGGCATTTAGTCTAAATGGCATTTTAGCTAAACTGAGCTCAGTGCAACTAATTTTAATGGGGTACTCGCATAGCGGCTGTGTCTACAGCTGGGACGTTAATTAGCCGACAGATGGTTACGATTAGCCCCCTCTACTATGTCCCCCTGGCCGTATAACAGACCTGCACAAACCACATAAGTGTTACTTTCACGGCTTTTTTAAACAAGTATGTTAAGTTAAAAAAATAAAAACACTTTTGTACAGTAAAAAATAGTTTACGAAATGCGTTTCCCAATATACATGATGACGACGTAACTTAGCTAAAAGCAATAATATTTTCAAAATCTCACCAACGTTTTAGTACAAGCCCTTTCAGTCCTTTTATAGAAACACCGAGGCTCAACACAACGCTTAGGTTTCCTAATCTGCATTGTTTACACTCAGCACCATAATGCAGGTCAAGGATCATTTAGCAAGTAGTGATCAAAATTGTTCATTCTAGTCTATACGGACCTTCATACTCAAATTCGAATCTGGCCTTAAACAGCGGGCACCCAAGTGAACATTTTCTTTAACAGGATAAGCTGGCATAGCCTGGCTGTTGAGGTTTGTTGTTGGCAAAATTCCGGTCAATTCAGTTTGCAAATAAGTATCACTTTTGCGAATTGATTAGTTTTTTTGTTAAATTCGCACAATATATTTCTTGCTCTACTTGACATGGTCCGTTTCCGATTCGGTCTGCATCTGTATTCGTAATAGTTCCACCACGCGCCACTGTGTACTTTGTTCTTTTTTCCACTTGCAGGCACATAAAAATTGCATGCTCATCCCATAAAAGAGGCCACAACAGACTTCTATATGCTTTAGAAGTTATATATAATGTCAAGAAAGCATTGATTATTAAAATCGCTTCAAAGTCAAAAGCTTGGTCGTATTTATTCTCATCTGCAGAGTTCATTGCTTTTTTATCCGTTCTATCAAATCTAACCAAACGCAAATTCGTCATCAATATTCGTCGCAAAGAGTTCTGGAATGTTACTTATTTTCGCACCAATTATGCATTACAATCCCTTGTTCATAACCTGCCTAAACTGCTGAACAGATTCATTACAGATGGTGTTGATATTCATTGCTTTAACAAAAAAATCGACAGTATGCTTACTTTGTTTAGATTGATATTCTTGTGCCCTTGCTTTCATTTATAAACGATGTCATGTACATACAAGGGCACCGGACCCTGTCAAGTCTCCTCATGGAGGCTTTTTGTCCGGGGTCCTCCGGCACAATGTGGCGAAAATAAATTCAATTCAATTCAATTCAATAATGATATTCTTAATTGCACAAGAATAGCGCGAAGGACAGTCGAAGATTTTTATAATCCTAACATTTGCGTACAGTGCTCTAGAGAGTTATAGTGGCAAGGGGGCGGCCGCTTTTTATGAAGATTTTTCGCGTAGACGACACCGTGGCGCTGCTCTTCTGCGCCCTACACTCGTAGAAAAAAGGGTATGGATAGTCCTCCCTTAAAGGAGGAACGGTCTTGTAACCTATGTTCCTACAGAAAGGGAGAAACCTTCGTCCCTGAAGCAGGGGAGCAAATAGTTCCTCCGTCGCCTGCATCTCATTATGGCGGCCCTGAATCGAGCAGAATCAGAGCTCAATAAGGCTTATTGAGGACGCTACGTCTCTTGTACGGGACGAAGGAGCAGCAAATAAAAGCGTAACACGAGCTTTCCGCGAACTGTCTTTATTTCGAAGCCAGGTTCCCCCGCAGGTACAGAAACTTGCGTTTCGAAAGCAGCTACTTGGTCTTCTCGTTCCCAGCACTGCGATGTTAAACGGAGACAACCGAGAACCAGTTACTTCGCGCACTTCACGTCTTACCTTTGCTGTTCCTCGAGTCACAATTCTTTCGCCAACCGCACATCACGGAGGAATGGCAAACCAATCCGCGAAACCAAAAGCCGCTCTCAAAAAAAAAAAAAAGACTCGAAGCCGCTGTTTACCGCGTAGCACTGAAAAGAAGGTTAAATCGCTTGCCACCAGATGGCAGGGTCAAACACAGTAATTGCAACTAGCATAGCTAGGCGGCGCTAGGTACCGCCCAATTCATGTTCTACAAAACAATATCATTTTATTTCGCTCAGGCTATCCTTGCGCTTTCGATCCTCTACTATACACACATTACGCATACTACAAGCATCAGGTGAACATACAGTAACATACACACACATGGCACATGCAAATGTTAACACAACGGCACACTAACTCGAACACTACACTCGAGCTCTGCGTTTCTGTCTTTTATACTGGTCGTTTTGAACGTACGGAACTTTTCGGTGACTCCCTAAGCAATAAAAATATTCCCAGCATGTTAGATCTTTTCCCAGCAATGTAATACCACTGAGAATATTTCGAATGGCTCAGGGGATGAATCTCTTATTAAGACGTAAACGCTCGATCATGCCGTAATTACTTGAAAGCCAATAAATCAAGCCGCTCCAATGCGGCTCGAAGCCATGAGTTTGTTTCCCCACACGGCACGTCGTAGCCGGTATTTCTATTGTAGTTTGTTTTTCTCTTTGTGCTGTTCGCGCACGGCTTCAATTGCCGTCTTGAATTAATCTCTGTAGAGCGGATATTCACTCAGCTGGAAGTGATGCTTCACGGGCAGAGAAATCGCTTTTCGATCAACTTGAATGCAGTCAAAGCCGCGACTTGCGGCAGGTGTTAAGTGTACGGAGCTACACCGTGGCGAGCTCGAAAACTTCTAGCGCTCATCCCAGCGCGCCACTTGGAGGGCAGTTTCTCCAGGAACTGTAGTATATTTAACCAGCAAAATAAAGGGTAGCTTTTTTTTTTCGATTTTACCTACTATTCTTTTTAATGCTGAAATTCCACACTGTACATATATACGTGCTTTCCGTCATAATTTCGTACTTTTCAGTCCTTTCCACAGAGCGCAATCGCTCTCGGGGAGGAGACAACCGACAGTCACATTGGCCACAGTACGATAGGAGCTTACTGTTCAGACCAGCGTTCCAACATGACTATCCGCACGTCGACCGATTGCACCTAATCCCTCAAGTGGTCTAAACTCTTTAATGTAAAGCGGAATGTCAACCTGCGACACCCCGCCCCTCCGATCACGGCTCGGCCAGCGGCATCAATGCCCGACAGTTTACGTCATCTCATCTTGTTGTTACACCACTGATACGCGAACACACGGTCACATCGGCGATAATTCCAGTCTTCTGTTCACAACGCACAACACTGCCATCACGATGTTGCTGCTATGTTGCTGACACGCAGAAATACAAAGCCACGTTGATTGCCGGTTGGCACTCGGCATCGGAAAACAGAACCGAACTCAGCACGGAAGGCACCCAGGCAGCCAGCAGCAAAACCTGCCGGTCTTGGACGCAGTTCCTGCGATTTCCATAACGTCGAAAACGTCGACACAGATCCGCGTGGTTCCGCTACTGTAGTTCCGCGTGGGCTGGCGTGGGGTGGGCAGGGTGGGTTCCGCAATCCGGAGACGGCGAGACGGCGATCTTACCCAGTGTACGTAGCTCTGCTGGCACTGCTCCGGAACTTCGCTGTTTTTAGCGGCTTCGTTTGCTCGTTTGATAAAATTAGTGATAAAAACATCAATGCAACCGAAATGTTCTGCACGTTTGGACTAGAAGACGGAATTAACGGTGGCCTTCGTTGCCGCTGAAGCTCAATCAACTCAACAACTTTTCTTAAACAACGTGTGCGACGTGCTCGAAAAACGAAACCGAAAGAATATAAGTCGGGAGGGCGAAAGCTTTCTCCCGTCTGCCTGGAGAAGGAGAAAAACGTTTCGTTCCTCCCTTTTTCTCGTGTCCGCTTGGGGCGCGCCAGTAGAAGGGAGGAAGACGCGCCGTTGCTACCTTTTTCCTTCATTTTTTCTTTAGGTGAGTGAGCGCGCTCTCGTCAGCGCTGTTCGGCGTCTCTACGTGGTTCGACTGGAGCTTTTCGCAACGCGGAGCAATTGCGAATGTCAAAATTGCAGTTCTTCCTTTGAACTAAGGCATCTAGAGTGTGTGCTATCCTCTAGATTATTTAATTAATATCGACCCTCCCTCTTCCCTCCCCTAGTACTGACAGATCGTTCAGCAACGCTATCACTTGGGCTGCAGGCTTAATAGCTGCGAAAGAAACCACGCGAAACTGATATAGCAAGAAAAAATAGACGAATAAGTCTCAATAAATCTCGCACTTTTTTAATGGTGAGCGGAACAATAAACTGGTGTATCGTTTTCTGTCATCGTGTTGCTGATGCAGGGGACCAAGCGTTGTGGAATGTGCAAGGCCGAGCGCGTTTGAGGACGGCCAAGGTGCAACTGCAACTGGCGAACATATAGCAAATTGTCTTTTGTAGAAGGCAGTCTATGAAGAAAAAATACCTCGATTGGGAGTATACGAAGCATTAAAATACACAATAGAACACAAACTTCAACAGCCCCTAATATAAACAAAAAATTATAGTCTCAACACACTGGTTTATGAGCTTTCGGAAGTGGTAATACACTTCATCAACACACACAGCAAGCACATGACAGATAGCCAGCAACATACTGCGCAAAAAGACTACAAAATAGTCATAGTATATTGCGGCATTGAATCCTAACCTCTTCGCATTGACGATGTGCACAGAGTCTCAAAGGATAGAACGCGGTTCAAAATATATCTCGCACACCGCAGATGTCTCGTCGAGGCGTTTATTTTCTCGTTTAGGATTTTGTTCCCTATGTAGTCTGTGCGACTCCTGCTTTGGCGCACGAAACAGCAACGGCTTACGATCGTTGGTGCTCCGGCTGCCCTTGCTTGCCCGGGTAGTTCGACTTGCATCCCGGCGTGAAACAGCTGTGTGTCCGTCCTTTTCCTTGCATTCATGACCGAGACGGCAACGGAACGGTAAAGACTCCCCACCACTACACTGCAAAGAAAAAGTGCTACGGTGCTACGTTCGGGAGAAGGGTACCGCCTCAGCCTCGCCTTCTTGTTCTTCGCTCATCACACATCTGCCATCTGCCACCAGTTCTGCTAGGGCCCGGAAACTCCAGCGCCACTGGTGGCCATCTACGTCGACCGTCTTCACGCGGCCCATTGTAAGCGGGCGCCGCTCTTGCCACTACATCCTCTAAAACACTGTAATTTGGGCATCGGATTGCATGAACCCGAAACTTCGCGAAATACTGCCCCTGGAGGCTGATGTTGTATTCGGTTTTACGTGCACTTCTTTTAGGTCCTCATTTTACAATTTTGTGCATTATCAGTCATGCGCTCTGACATTTGATTAGTCTACCATATATCATCGCGAGATCTGGCTAAGTATATTGCACAACTTTACAATTTGGACCTCTATTTTTGCCAGCTTTGCGAACATCACATTTCACCAGAAAACAACTGTTTAACATAGTTTGCACCTGAAGTCATCGCCCTCTATGCTGGTGGTCGTTGCGATTTATTTTTGCTGAGAGAATCAAACCCGGTGGTGCAAAATGCACGTTACAGGTGTTTCGAGCTCAGTGGGAGCCATGCATTTGAAATACGCAAATTATTCTTAATTGGCGCAGCGGCGCGAGAATCGGCGCGAGCGCTTGCCACTACGAAAACGCGCTTCCTGGCAAGAGTGTTTGTTGCAAACACAGTAGTTTCGGGGCCACGATTTCCGGTTTGTGCCGCAGGTATTGGGCCGACGAGTTTCAGTTCTTCCGCCCACAGCGCGCGCTCGCTACCTTCGATAGCGCTCGTAATGTTCGTGCTTGTGAAGCACAGCCAAAGCACGGCGAAGGGCAAGGAGCGCGTGTTGAAGGCCGGGTGTTGGAAAGAGGCGCCGTGCCGTTCTCACCTCGTCACGGACCATGGATAGTGAGAGGGCACACGCAATCTAAGTGGCAGGAATGGTGACCGGGGTGGGGCTCGCCTGCCCGCAGAACTTGTCTCGCGTGTCATGGTAAGCTGCCGCTGCGTTGCGTACCTAGATATAGTAGGGACGTCCCGTTTGTAGGCTGCCTACAAAATAGTTCCAGTAAAATTTAGAAAGAGCAGGCTCCCGGCGTTGGCTATCACGCCTTGCACAATCGCTATTAGAAAGCAAAACACTCTCAAGGGCTTCATTTCTTCCTTTTAATATAAGTGGTGGAGATAATGGTCACCACAACTTATTGCCGACCCTTAGGTGTAAATTGTGATGCCTTAAGGAATTTTAAAACTTGATTTATTACGCCTATTGTTTGTAGCTCTTAAGTTACATATCGTTTTGAGTCTATATGTGTTGACACACATTTGTGTGTGTGGACACATATACAACTTTAAACGAAATCGAACTTAGCAAAGTTAGGAAGTCAATCACCGCTCGCTAACACAACCTGGATGAATTTCGGATTACATGAGCCATGTTGTCAATAGTGTTAAACTCAAACCAGACATGCGAAGAGAGTGAACACTTGCTCGCTTCTGATTTTGTCTTCGCTTGTCACAATCATTACAAGATCATCGGACTCCTCGTGTGTTGGTCTATGTGATGCAGCAGAAAGGAGTTTCATTTTTTTAGCCACGCACGTAAGCAGTGACAGATTTAATAGCTTAATATGTCCGCGTCTTTATTCTAGAATTGTTTTAACAATTATTTCCGTCATACGGAGCGTTTCGCGTATGTAGAATAATTTCACCCCAAACTTGCGGCTCACTGCAGTTTAATTTTCTAGGAAACGTCAGCTGGAACTGCACGACAACTGGGTCCGGCGGGATCATCTGGCCCTTCTATTGGGACAAGCACAAATTCTTGGGGTCAGTGCTCGTCAGCAACACCAGCCTGGTGAATGAGAGTAGATGTCCGGACCGCGCCACGCCTGCAGTATTGAAGGTATATCAATCCTTTTATTGTTTAATGATATTCATTTCACTTATGCATGGCTTGCATGTCTCGTGTCCTTATAGGATGTGGGGCTCGTGTGCATGTTTGGATAAGCTGTTCCATCTTGACAGCCCTGAATGGCTATAGTTGATGGGCATGAACCATACCCACAGCAGTCGGTATACTCCAACTCGGTTTCGTTACGCTGCTGCAGTCGTGCTTCGTGTGCACTTTTGGACTGGCGTGTGAGAAAAAATGCAAGTCGAGACGGGCGTTGCTTCTACATTTTTTGCTTAAAAGACAAACTTTTTGCAAATATAAACATAGAATTTCCGCCATTGCTCGTGGCATCGTTAGAATGTACAATGTCGTGTGTGTCAGTCCTACGGCACGTACTGAGAGCTCGCGCCAGCTTCATTGTCTTCTTCGCTAGCTCATGTATACTTTGTCATTTCTGTTTTTCATATTTGCTGGCTTCTTGCGACTGCATATAGTCCTTGAGTTGGAGCTCTTGGGCTCTGTTGGCTCTGTTTCCTCTATGTGGTTCCGGTTGTCTTTAAATTTGGTGTTCTGTCAGCAATTTCGACATCTGTACACATTATCAAAGATGGTGTTGTTTTTTACATGTTTCCTGCTTCTGTGTTCACCTGTTCGGCGGTTCACCGACATGCTTATTAGGTTGTCCTTGGAACACTTGCCTGGAGATCGCGGTAGGATCTTTAAGAGATCCAGACGAGTACGACACCGAGTATACTTCAAATACTTTTATGTCCAATGTGGGAAGCCTGTCCGAGCCGAGACTTTCCCTCTCGCAACCACATAGAGGTCCAGGCGAACTTTTTTTCCGCTAAACTGTACGTAACAGGCGACTCCCCAGCCAGCTGCATCCTGTCTCCAGCCCAAACACGCAGAAAGATGTTTGAGCTAGGAGGCCGTATATGTCAGAGGTGTTGAAGATGTCTCGGTCCTAGTAATTGTGTGAGACACACCAGAGTCCTCCTCTATGTTGAGAAATGGTTAATTCACTTGTAGTTCTGCAATGATCAACGTCGGGTTTTCTTGATTAACACAGCTGGCAGCGACAGTTAAATCCAATGCCAAATTCAAAGTCAAAGTTAATATGTTTATTTGCATTAACATCCGTAGGACGTGAGCTTTAGGCAGCCAAAAGGCAGGAGTCCGCGCATAAAAGTGCGGGCTGCCTCCTCGGCCCTACGTTAACAAGTGATGGATGATTATGAAATAGAATAAGTACCTACAAGAATGGATGAGCTATGTGGAAGGCGAAGGTAGGAGGTTCACACAGAAAAAATAACTTCCTCTTGGTATTTTCGCTGGGCTTTAATTTTTAAGCACGCCTCTTTCATATGTCCTTTCTTGGGGCAAAATGTGCGCGTTGCCTTGTGTGCTTGCAGACGTCCATTGAGTGCATGCCTCTGCATTAAAAATAAGGTTTCTCTGCCTGCCTTGTGTACTCGGTGGCACAGGCTGCGGTAATTGCACTTTCTCTTTCTTTTTGACCTCTTATGTGGCGTTGTTAACTGGCAGCAAACTCTGTTTCCAAAGCAGGCTGAGTTTTTCCCCGTAGGAGGGCGTTAAACGTTATTGAGTTCTGAGCTCACGTGCGTCACGGCACGGATGTTCACCACCCCTCTTAGCCCGCGGGAAGCCGCGTAGAATCTGCCTCCGGCTTACAGAATATCCGTCGTCCTGTCAAGGTGACCGTTCCATCTCGTTTTGGGGAATGATTATGACCTCGCAACTTCTGAGGGCACACTTTTTGGGCGGCCTTACATGGAATTGGTTTTATTCGGAACAGTAACTTTCTCGTTTTCGTCAGTTATTTGATTCAGAGTTTATTAGTTATTTGTATATCCTTGTGTTTGCCCAAAAGCGCAAGGTTGAGTGACCTGCTAGCCGGACACAAACGGATACTAACATACAGACGACCCAAACCTCGCAAGGCGATTGGCTAATCGGTCTACGTTGCCATGGGAATCGCCATCTTGGTCCATTTAAATCTTCGAAGCTTCCAGGGGGTCGTTCTAAACCAGTCGCGCCAAGATCACCATGGAGCATCATCGTACTGGAAGTGTTCCTCGCCAATTTAAGAGTCTTTGGCACTTTGTATGCGATCAACTTATTAATCATGCCCATCTCCATGGATCTCTTACAATTATATTGTTCTTCTTGCGTATTTCAAGACAGTAAACTTATTTTTCAGTGCCTCCAAGCACCGACACAGCATCTGGTGGTGGTACGAAGGTGTACGCTTGTTTCGCCGGTGTGTGGTTAGCAAAATCTCGGTATACAAAAAACGACTCCATAAAGCTACCCGTCACCAGCGAATCTAGATCGGCTCACCAAGAACGGACGGGTCAAGGAGAAATCGCTCATTTCACGGACCAAGATGGCGACCACACGGGGAGCTTGGCGTTACTTTCCCAGGAAGTGATACAAAGAGCACCCTTATAGGACAACGAAGAAAACAAATCGAAACAGAAGTTGTCTAAAAAAATGCACCGTGTCGGAGACAGGTAATACCAGAAGATGAAAAAAAAATTAAACCACGCAACAAGCATACTCGGGCGCAGTACGGTGTGTGCAGAAGAGCGTGCCGGAGCATCCTCGGGAGTGGCACACAAAGGCTTCAATCACTTGTATTAACTCAATGTAACAACCCTCGTCACCTAGTCTCTAGGCAGCAAACAATTGTATGACGTTTTTTGTCGAACGGTATCCAGGGGAGAAGTTTGGACTTGAGAGTACGCAATGCAAAGCAGTTTGAGTTGGTGCTTCGTCACATTCAAGTGCAAGTAATCAATAACGGGCTTTCAAGTACAATGTTGGTTCTGCACTACAGTTCACCACAAGCGTGAAGAGAAACATGCGAAGTGCTGCGTCAATATTGGGGTAGAGTTTATGCAGTCCCTCAGTGCCTCTCAAAACCTAGCGAATCTAAGTTTCTGGTGCTTTGGGCGCCTCCTGGTTTATCGTCACAAGACTTAGCAGGTGCGCTAAGAAGTGTAGGTGCTGAGAAGAAAATGTACCTTTGAGGTGTTTGGGGATTATCTTGAAGAATCTATGCATAGAGTTACACCCGACTGTACGACAGTTCTTGACAGTTGAGATATAAATACCATCAATAGAGAGCAAAAACACTGCAGCCTACGGGGGTAGCAAAAGGGTGCTATCTATTTCTTTTGTTCCATGAGGGGACTTTGTGTATAGTGAAATATATTTCCACCAACAAAAATAAGCAGATGATTGTAGACCTCACGTAATACATATTTAATAAGCTAAACGTAGTGCCTACAAACTTTAAAAAGGTACCATCATCTTGCTTCCGATACGAGAATGCGACTGACCCGAAGTAGTGTGTTACTGCAGCCCTGATACACTCGGTATTAGCAGGAATGTTGTGAAACAGAACGCACCATGACACCCAGATTGAACTGAAACTTTGAAGAAGGACGTTGATTAATAAAACAGAAGAACCAGGCCAATCGGGGTTCAAACCCCGTTCCTCTGCGTGGCAGAAGAGTGCGTTGCCAATCCCGCCAAGCATGCGGCAATACAGGTCTGCACTCATTAGCAACATACCTGGTTATAACAGACATTTGGATATAACATACTGATTTGTGAAGTTCCATTGGTCTCCTCTACACCACCACTGACTCAACTTCGTAGTGCTGCATGCAACATACTCCTTTGACAACAGACCAAAATCTTGGTCAAAATCAAGGTCTGTTAGTAACGAGCTTAGACTGAGACAACGGTGGCAAGGTGATACTTGACCACTAGCTATTTCTTATTTCGTCATCTGAAAAGATAATAGTGTAACTTTCTTCCCAACGGGCTTTCCGATATACAAGCAGAGGATCCTGCAAAGTCTGAAGATGTACACTGAGAGCACGAAGCAGAGGCGGCAAACGGTGGCATGGAGGATGACGGTGCAGCCGCTAGCACCAGTGCTGCGGATGCCTTTGGTGGAGACAGCTGCTGCCGCACCCCGGGCCCCAGGAGCGGCAGTGATGGCTGGCAGCGGGTACAACGATTAATTTCTGCGAGGCACAGCCCGGGGTGGGGGGGGGGGGCAAGTTGAGCAAACGCAACTTCAGCTGAGCTTTGAAGCCTACCGGAGGAGCCTCTCTTCTAGGACGTCAGGGCTTGTCCTGGCAGACCTTATGTCCGCCCTGATAGCAGTGAACAGGTACTTATCCTGATGTGCGTGCAGGCAGCAGCAGATATATTAGGATGGCGTCATTTAGAGACCCGGATCCCATACGCGGCAGGATCCATCGCAGGTGCACAAAGGAGGAGCTCGGGCGAAATAACGTGCGAAGAACGCAACCCGGGAGAACCGGAAGAGAACAAAGCGAGCCACTGCGCTCGCGAAGCAGGCGAGAAGCAAGCTGACAGCCGCCGAGCGGCAAGCGTAAAATCCTAAAACAGACTAAAAAAATTATTTTGCTGATTTTTTATTTTATTTGGTGTCTCTTATATGTTTTTTATTTAAAAGCTACAACATAGTGTATTGAGGGGTTAAATGGTGTACGAGAGTTCTTGAAAAAAATGAGTTAGTAGTGCATTCTAGTGTATTCTTACCCTGTGAACCCGAATACCCAAACCATTTGTTGCGGAAGTATAGTTAAACGCGAGAAAACGCGAGAAGACAGTCGTGCACACGACGTCATCGACAGATCTTTCGGCTGCCCAAGGTTAGGAGGCGGGGGTTCAGCCCTTCTTTGAAATTGCTCTTATGGCTCTTTGGCGCGTCTTATTGAAACATAATTGTGATGTACGTTATTCTAAAGGCCAAATGAACGCAATTCAAGTGTTTTTTTCTCAAATGCAAAATTGCCCCATCTTCCCTTTAACAATTGTTATAGAATAACGTGCTCCGCATGCTAAATGCCTAATCAAATTTGTGACCGTAATCACAATAAACATCGACTAATTGCCATTTACAAGTGTTGTCTTGCACGACTTCAATGACTCACCATGGTCGCTAAACTCGTCAAATACAACTTTCTTTGTGTTATGACATAGTGGGGGAGGAGCCGAAAGATTGCCGCGAAGTTTTCTTTTCTCACAAACCCGCAGATCCGTGTATCTTCGTGACGTTTCTCATTGAAGGGGCGAAAAATCCCTATCACTCCCTAGGCTCCGAACAAGAGCAGCACGAAAGAGCGCGCGGAGACAGCCGTGGTTCATACGTGTGACGTCACGAGAAAGATTATAAGCTGCGACCGACATGTTTGATTGTCTCTATGATGGAGGCTTGGGTAATTGCATTCTAAAATCAACACCGTCGAAGTTGATAGTCTGATATCGTTCTTATTTCCGCCGATAAAGCAGCCTTTACTAAAAAGCGTCCCTGTTGTTCCTTTTATTTATTTCGGCTCAAAGCCCGACGTGGCTAGGTCACAACCAGCCGAGTAGCATTGTCCACTTTCGGACGGATTTCGCTTCCGGGCAGTTGTCTCCCCCATCGGCGGGATAAAATCATTTTATGGTAGACTTTCAAAGATTAGCCAAACTGGGATTAATTATGCGTTCTTTAACGGAAATAAGAGTCATGTCAGGTTGTCAATATTGACGGTGATGTTTCGAGAACGCGAAGACACCAAGCTTTCATCGTACACAACCAAACTTGTCACCGTCGACTTGAACAGGCACCATCAAATTTGTCGTTCACAACTGATAATCCTGACCCTGACGTCAAAGGTATGAACTATAAAAGGATGTCACTGAACGCGCCTGCATACAACGAGCCCTGGCACGAGCCTCTCGCTTGGAAGTCTGTTATGGCCGCTTGTGAGTTCGTGGAACGCAAACCGTTTTAATTCCAGAATCTCTAGAACCATTATTTCAAAAATTGCACGCTGTGCTGTTCCTCGTCATCGCTCAGTTGGAACGCCTCTAGCAGGGTCGTCGAAACAGGAGGACGGGGAGGGGGTCATCCCCCCCCCCCCCAGTGGCGTCGAAAGAGGGGGCAAGGGGCATGAAGGTGTAAGGGGGGGGGGGGGGGGTATCGCCCCAGCCCCTGACCACAGCATTTCAGAGAGTTATAATTAAAAAAAATGAAATACGTTTGCAGTTCTCTGTAACGTCGAACTAGAGCGCAGCTCTTGAGGAGGAGGAGGGGAGGGTATGCCCTTCCACCTTCCTCCGTACCCTCCCTCCTCCTCTCCTGCTCCCCTCCCATTTAGCGGGGAAACTGAATTGGTGTTGAGGTCACGTGGCGTCAATTTCCCCGCTAAATTTAGCGGGGAAACGTCCCATAATGCAACACGCGCAGTTATGCAGACGGCGGCACCGCCGCCGACGGCGACGCCGCTCAAGCCCGAAACGGGCGCTTGAGAGCTGCGTTCTAAAAATTCGGGGGAAGGGATATCCCCTTCTTCACTACCATCACCCTCTCTCTCTCTCTCTCTCTTCCTCTCTCCCAAACAATTTCTACGGACCTTCCTGACTCCCATTTGTGTGTGTGAATGTGTGTGTATGTTGTGTGTGTGTGTGTTGGTCGCACCTTTTTTTATTTCCCTTCCTTAGGTTTTCCCTCTCCATCCCTCGTCGCCCCCTCTTCTCTCAAACACTACCGACGTCAGTCCACACACGGCGCTTGGGTGACCCCGGTAGCGTTGTTGACAGTTCCGGAAGATGAGCTCTAAAGCCGCGTACACCGCGCACGGCTCCACAATATCACAAAGTTCAATCTTCGCCTCGATTCCGAAGCGAAGATTTTGGCCTCAAATAACTCCTTCCCAAAGTTGTGAAACGTCACTTTGTCGTCACCAATAACTTCCACAAACAACGATCTTCCGACGAGAAAGTTCAGAGCATTTACAGCCCGCCTAGGTACAATCTACGTATTATTAATTCTAACGCGGCGTAGGGATGTAGGGACACGCGGGAGCGACGTCATCAGTGCAGCCGTTCAATCGCCTGGCCCCACGGTGTTGCTCGCGCGCGCTCCGATGAAGCTCGCTACGACTTTGTGTTTCACATTCTCACTGGAATTCGAGCACCGAGAGAGCTTGGATGATTGACATCTCGTCCCGCGTGACGCCATCGTCGCGAGAGTCCAATCAGCACGCTCCGCGAACTTCGGCCCCAACTTTGTGTTTGACGAGTTTAGCGACCCATGAGTATCATTGCAAAATCCTAAACGCCTTTTGCGTAAATGCCATCTTAGGTGCACGTATCACAGAGGTATTAGTCATAATGGGCAGAGCCGCAGAGCTTTCCCGATGAAGAGAGGACCGCATGTGAGATTAACAAATTTTGTATTTTGCTTCATGAGTCTGTACGATCCAACTTACTGCCGACCTTTTTCGGGTCAGTCAATTTATCGTAACTGTAGAAAGTAGTTTCATTAGTCTACTTTAATTAGACGTTAATGGTAGCCTGCAGAAAATACATAACATATTTTGCCAAGGTATGCTCAAGGTGTTTTAACGTGATACGTTGTTTGGATAGGTGTTCGACATTTTGTGAAGCCAGAGATAAAAGTGAAGCCTGCATAAAAGCGTTTTCACAAGGCTCGAAACAGATTGCATGAAGGGTGAAAGACGAGGAGTGAGGTGCTCGAAGCTGATTGGTTAACAGGGAGGTCATGTGACCAGAGGGGTTGGAGAGAAGGAGATGATTACTTTTGGGCATTGAGGGGGAGGAGCTAGAGTGTATAATAATATTTTTAATAATCCTTTATTTCTTTAGTGCCACAGAACAACCGTGATGTTTTAATGTGGTGGCACTTATGGAAGGCTCTCGAAGATCGCCAGGTTTATCAGCCGATTAGCAGTAGTATCGCTTTATTCCAGGAACAACCATCACGTGTACACGTGGTAAGCGTGAAAGTATATAACGAAGATCGCCGCGAAAGTAGGCGTCTGTCGTCTAGAAACTCAGGGTATAACTAAACATTGGTGATGCTAGAACGTTTAACGTATACAACACAATTGCCTAGCGATTTGCCATAAAAAAATGTTGTTTAGTTTCTTTTGCGATATCTAAGGGTTAAATACGAGGGCAGTACTGAAATATCTTTAGAATTGAACTAATTTTTGAGCCCTTATTTAACCCCTACATTCCCCACGCTTTTTCGAATTTCACTGGGAGCGTAGTAACTGAATACCCATTGTAAATCCGTTAATTGATTCTTTTTTAAATATTATTTTACCCATAAACTTGATAAAAGCTGTACGCCGTCTGTGTGTTGTCTTCTGCGTATGTAACTTGTGTATAGTCGCAATTTACACCCGCTCCCCCCCCCCCCCCCTCCCCTCCCCACGATGCTCAATCATCAAACGCACTCTCCTTTCTATGCTGGTCAGACCAGCGTGAGAGTGGTTCATTCTTGTCCGGCGGCCTGACGTTCTCACCGGTTTCGGCGTGGAGATAGAACATGGCCTGTCCTTATACCCCATAGTTGCGAAAGGCCCCCGGACCGGACCCTCCCTATCTAATCCGAGCGGAACCGGTGATCGCCTTGAGCATCGTCGCCACGTGCCTCCAGTCAGCTTTGCCCGGAAACGAAGCGAGAGGCAACAAAGGGGATGCCGTGGCTTTCTACGGAGGACCACCGTGTTGACGTCGCCCCACCTAGGCGCGGAGCTGAGCCGGACCCTTCATTCTGGCTGCGATTACGCTGGCCCGAAACGGGGTCAGCCGACACAGGAACCGGGGGATTACCGGGCGAGGATTCCGGGTGACGGCGCGCCAGCTGCGGGACCTCCGTGAGGGTGTGCTCGGTTCGGATTATCCTCGAACGCCACTTGCGGATAATCCGGCCAAACCCTTTCTCGTGCCACAACGCCGCTTAATGGAGGGATCAGCACTATCTCGGCCAACGTCGTCTCCCGGGCTGACAGTGGGCCCTTTGTTGTCTCCTCCTCGGCGCGGCTTTCGAGGGAGAGAGTACCTTGGTGCCTGAAGGTGAAGCACGGCCGCCGCTGCAGGGTGTGCGTGTATGTGTGCGCGTGCTCGGAGGATGAGTGGGGGCGGGGCCTGAACATGACGTTTGTTGGCAGCTCGGCCACCATTGGCTGCCAGCCGCGAGAGTACCGAACAGCGACCCGATAAAAGGAGCAAACAGGAGGTCGCATGTGTGCTCTCGGACGATTCAGTGACTTTGTATATATGTATTAAACAGAGTTGGTCGCGAGAGACCCTCCCGTCTCGTGATGTTCGTGTCGGGAGTCGGCCGGCGGTTCCTGGTCCTGGCCTGGCCCTGCTTGAGGCTGCCTGGAGAACCCCTCGGTCGCAACAACTGGATGGCAGCGGCGGGATCCAACTGCGCTGGACCATGACTCTCGGTGTGGGTGAGTGCCCGGCTTTCTTCCTTTGATTCGCCAGACCCTACAACTCTTAGTTTGTTGTGAGGCGACGGGGAAAAGTTTTCGTCAGAACAGAAAAGTGTCCGTTTGACGTGAGTTTTGTCAGGGAAGTGCCGTTACATCGAGTAGATCATGGATCTCAACGCGTTGCGTTTGCCAGAGCTGGTACATGTCTGTACCCATTTAGGGATCGACTTGGGGCAAGCAAAAAGAAAACCACACATCATAAAGCTCATTCAGGCCACAGACGCCAGTGATGACGAGATCACAGAGGC
The DNA here is from genome assembly GCA_037355805.1 of Ixodes ricinus. Classification (NCBI taxonomy): domain Eukaryota; kingdom Metazoa; phylum Arthropoda; class Arachnida; order Ixodida; family Ixodidae; genus Ixodes; species Ixodes ricinus. The sequence goes on from JAZHYW010043239.1 coordinate 51,949, forward strand.
GGTAGAGGGGATAAGAGAGAAAGAGGCAGAGAGCCGCAAAAGAGAACAAGAAGAGCGCGACCGCAAAAAGCGGGCTGACGATGAGGCGAGAGAGGAGCGCGAGAGGAAAAGGCGGGCCGACGATTGAGGCTATCGAGAGTAAAAAGCGGGCCGATGAGATAGCGCTGCGCAACATTGAGCTTGAAATGAAGAGACTAGAAAGCGCGTCTTCCAATCCGACGGGAGTGATCGCGGAACCGGCGGAGAAGTTGAAGATGAAGGATCTTCTTCAACCTTATAAGCTGGGGGAAGACATCGGGTTGTTTCTGGTAAATTTCGAGAGAACGTGCGAGAAAATGAAATTTCTGCGCGAAACATGGTCCCAGAAGTTGTTAACGCTTCTCCTTGCGAGGCAGCAGATGTGATAGCTCGGTTGAGCAAGGAGGAAGCGGACGACTATGTAAAAGTTAAGGCCGCTCTTCTTAAGAAATACCGACTGTCCACAGAGGCCTTTCGCCAACGCTTCCGTCGTGCCACGAGGAAGCCTACCCAGTCATGGCCAGAGTTTGCGTATAACTTAAAGGCAGATTTGGTAGAGTGGCTGAAAAGCGCCGGCGCACATGGCGACCACGACAAGGTGCTCGAGTGTGTAGCCACCGAACAGCTGTTTACGGAGCTTTCGGAGCCAGCCAAGTTCTGGGTTCAGGACAGACTGACCGAGGTAGACCTCTTAAAGGCCGCAGAGCTCGCAGAAGAGTACGCGATGAGAAGGGGTCAAAAGCGGGATCCTACAGACAGGCCGAAAGGGAGAACCGAAACGGGAACGCTTTCTCGTCACAGCAAAACGGGGCGAGGGGTTTTTTTCAAAAGGGTCAGCTAGGGAAGGCGTATTCGAGAAGCCCAAAGAAAGAGACGGGGTAGCCGCAGGGCGAAATACAGGCGGTGAAAACACCAAAGCCTTCGAGAAAAGGAGGCAGGCAGTTTGTTACAGTTGTGGGCAGCCTGGACATTTCGCGGCCAGTTGCACTAAGAAAGTGGCGTTCCATTACGTCAGAGAAAATGAGGACAACGAGAAGTTGTTAGAGCCGTACACGCGGGAGATGGTCGTGAATGGTCAGAGATGCAGAATACTTCGAGACTCCGCCGCGACAATGGATGTCGTGCATCCCTCGTACGTAATGGAACGCCACTTTCTTAGTGCAACTGGCCGCGAAATGTCCAGGCTGCCCACAACTGTAACAAACTGCCTGCCTCCTTTTCTCGAAGGCTTTGGTGTTTTCACCGCCTGTATTTCGCCCTGCGGCTACCCCGTCTCTTTCTTTGGGCTTCTCGAATACGCCTTCCCTAGCTGACCCTTTTGAGAAACCTCCCCTCGCCCCGTTTTGCTGTGACGAGAAAGCGTTCCCGTTTCGGTTCTCCCCTTTCGGCCTGTCTGTAGGATCCCGCTTTTGACCCCTTCTCATCGCGTACTCTTCTGCGAGCTCTGCGGCCTTTAAGAGGTCTACCTCGGTCAGTCTGTCCTGAACCCAGAACTTGGCTGGCTCCGAAAGCTCCGTAAACAGCTGTTCGGTGGCTACACACTCGAGCACCTTGTCGTGGTCGCCATGTGCGCCGGCGCTTTTCAGCCACTCTACCAAATCTGCCTTTAAGTTATACGCAAACTCTGGCCATGACTGGGTAGGCTTCCTCGTGGCACGACGGAAGCGTTGGCGAAAGGCCTCTGTGGACAGTCGGTATTTCTTAAGAAGAGCGGCCTTAACTTTTACATAGTCGTCCGCTTCCTCCTTGCTCAACCGAGCTATCACATCTGCTGCCTCGCAAGGGAGAAGCGTTAACAACTTCTGGGACCATGTTTCGCGCAGAAATTTCATTTTCTCGCACGTTCTCTCGAAATTTACCAGAAACAACCCGATGTCTTCCCCCAGCTTATAAGGTTGAAGAAGATCCTTCATCTTCAACTTCTCCGCCGGTTCCGCGATCACTCCCGTCGGATTGGAAGACGCGCTTTCTAGTCTCTTCATTTCAAGCTCAATGTTGCGCAGCGCTATCTCATCGGCCCGCTTTTTACTCTCGATAGCCTCAATGTCGGCCCGCCTTTTACTCTCGATAGCCTCATCGTCGGCCCGCCTTTTCCTCTCGCGCTCCTCTCTCGCCTCATCGTCAGCCCGCTTTTTGCGGTCGCGCTCTTCTTGTTCTCTTTTGCGGCTCTCTGCCTCTTTCTCTCTTATCCCCTCTACCGCCTCTGTGATCTCGTCATCACTGGCGTCTGTGGCCTGAATGAGCTTTATGATGTGTGGTTTTCTTTTTGCTTGCCCCAAGTCGATCCCTAAATGGGTACAGACATGTACCAGCTCTGGCAAACGCAACGCGTTGAGATCCATGATCTACTCGATGTAACGGCACTTCCCTGACAAAACTCACGTCAAACGGACACTTTTCTGTTCTGACGAAAACTTTTCCCCGTCGCCTCACAACAAACTAAGAGTTGTAGGGTCTGGCGAATCAAAGGAAGAAAGCCGGGCACTCACCCACACCGAGAGTCATGGTCCAGCGCAGTTGGATCCCGCCGCTGCCATCCAGTTGTTGCGACCGAGGGGGTTCTCCAGGCAGCCTCACGCAGGGCCAGGCCAGGACCAGGAACCGCCGGCCGACTCCCGACACGAACATCACGAGACGGGAGGGTCTCTCGCGACCAACTCTGTTTAATACATATATACAAAGTCACTGAATCGTCCGAGAGCACACATGCGACCTCCTGTTTGCTCCTTTTATCGGGTCGCTGTTCGGTACTCTCGCGGCTGGCAGCCAATGGTGGCCGAGCTGCCAACAAACGTCATGTTCAGGCCCCGCCCCCACTCATCCTCCGAGCACGCGCACACATACACGCACACCCTGCAGCGGCGGCCGTGCTTCACCTTCAGGCACCAAGGTACTCTCTCCCTCGAAAGCCGCGCCGAGGAGGAGACAACAAAGGGCCCACTGTCAGCCCGGGAGACGACGTTGGCCGAGATAGTGCTGATCCCTCCATTAAGCGGCGTTGTGGCACGAGAAAGGGTTTGGCCGGATTATCCGCAAGTGGCGTTCGAGGATAATCCGAACCGAGCACACCCTCACGGAGGTCCCGCAGCTGGCGCGCCGTCACCCGGAATCCTCGCCCGGTAATCCCCCGGTTCCTGTGTCGGCTGACCCCGTTTCGGGCCAGCGTAATCGCAGCCAGAATGAAGGGTCCGGCTCAGCTCCGCGCCTAGGTGGGGCGACGTCAACACGGTGGTCCTCCGTAGAAAGCCACGGCATCCCCTTTGTTGCCTCTCGCTTCGTTTCCGGGCAAAGCTGACTGTAGGCACGTGGCGACGATGCTCAAGGCGATCACCGGTTCCGCTCGGATCAGATAGGGAGGGGCCCGGTCCGAGGCCTTTCGCGGCTTGTAAGGAGTATAGAGGACAGGCCGCCTGTTGAATCTCCACGCCGAAACCGGTGAGAACGTCAGGCCGCCGGACAAGGAACGAGCCGCTCGCCCTTGGTCCGGCCAGCATAGAAAGGAGTGCGTTTGATGATTGAACATCGTGGGGAGGGGAGGGGGGGGGGGGGGGGGGGCGGGTGTAGGCGAGCCATACACAGAAGTTGCATACGCAGAAGACAACACACGAGACGGCGTACAGCTTTTATCAAGTTTATGGGTAAAATAATATTTAAAAAAAAATCAGTAACGGATTTACAATGGGTATTCCAGTTGCTACGCTCCCAGTGGAAGTTCGAAAAAGCGTGGGAATGTGAGGGGTTAGAATAGGGGCTCAAAAATTGAGATTCAATTCTAGAAAAGATATTTGAGTACTGCCCTCGTATATTAACCCTGCTGGAATATCGCAAAAACTAAACGTGCATTTTTTTATGGCAAATCGCTTTAGGCAATTGTGTTGTATACGTTAAACGTTCTAGCATTACCTTGAGGGATTTCTAGGACGACAGGCATAAACTTTCGCGGCGATCTCGTGCACGATGTGCACGTGATAATTCCTGGAATAAAACGTGCAAAATCGGCTGACGTCTTTCAGGCCTTCCATAAGTGCCGCCACCTGCGCAGTTTGCGATAAGGAGATAAAAATATTTATACACTCCTCCTCAATGCAAAAGCAACAAATGCACTCTGATCCCTGTTATTGTCAACTTCAGCCTCTTTCACCCTTCATTTAATCTGGCAGCTGTAAACGCTTTTCAGGCTCACTTGCTTCTCGGCTTCTGACATGTGACACTATCCAAACAACGTATCACGTTATACCTTGGCAAAATATGTTATGAAACGTACGGAAATTTTTCATTAACGTCTAATTAAAGTAGACTAATGAAACCTTTCTACAGTACAATATTGACGGTAAGGTCAGCGTAAAAATCGTATGAGCAAAATACAAAACATTGTCTCATGCGGTCACACCTCTCTTCATCAGGAAATAAAAATACCACCGTAATTTCTACCTCTGTATTTTGTGCACCTAAGATAGCATTTACGCAAAAGACGTTTAGGGCTCGTAATGATACTCATGGGTCGCTAAACTCGTCAAACACAAAGTTGGGGCCGAAATTGTTGGACTCTCGCGACGATGGCACACTGGGACGAGATGTCAATGATCAAATGCTCTCGGTGTAAATTCCAGTGACAATGTGAAACACAAAGTCGTAGCAACTTCATCAGGCGCGCGCAAGCACCATGGGGGCCGGAAACGTGTGTCCTTCCATATATTCCGCCACCCGTAAATAATATTACGTAATTGTACCCCTAGGCAGGTATAAATATACCAGATTTTCTCGTCGGAAGATAAAATTATTAGTTGACAAGTATTTCTAACTTTGAGGAAAATTATTTGAAGACAAGATTCCGCTTCAGGGCGAAAAATTGAGACTGATGTGTGGAACCGTGCCGCGCGGTGCATGCACGATTTTAAAACTCATCTTCAGAACTAAACACTACCCTTAATACATCTCGTCCGTATGTTTGAGAAGAAGAAGAGAAATGAAGAGGAAAACCTAAGGAAGAAGATGCAAAATGTGACCAATACACACATGGGAGTCAGAAGGTCCATGCAGGAGAGATGAAGCAGAGGGTGATGTAGTGAAGGGGATATCCCAATTTTAGAACGCAGCCTTAAGTTTCGAGCCAACTGCGCATGTTGCAGTGCAATGGGACGTTTCCCCGCTAAATTGCTGAGAATTGACACCACATTGTTCCCGAGGGGGCTGGAGAGGAGGAGGGGAGGGTACGGAGGCTGGAAGGGTATACCCTCCCCTCACAAGCTCATAGGCTGCGTATATTGATGCAAAACCTGATATTTAATTTTTTTGTAAATAACTCGGTTCTGTGGTCAGGGCTGGATTTGCATTCATTGCTCTTGCCCCTGCTTTTCGACGCCGCCTGGGGGGGGGTGGCCCCCGTCCTCCTGTTACATTTGGCCCTGCAGAGGCGCTGATGACATTGATACATTTTTGGGGATTCTGGAATGAAAACCAGGATTTTGTGTAAGCGGCCAACGAGAGGCAAGCCGGTGACATCCCTTTTATAGTTCATACTTTTGACGTCGAGTCAGGATTATCAGTTGTGAACATTTTGCATTGATGATTATGTTCTAAGTCGACGAGTATTTAGGAGTTTGATGATACGATGAAAGCTTGGTGTCTTCATACTCGAAAATTTGCCGTCAATTGACAACCTGATGACTCTTATTTCCGTTAAAGCTGACCAAATCCCAGTTTCTTTTAGTCTTCCTCGTGATCCCGCCGATGGAACAACTGCCCGGGAGCTCGAAGAAATTTGTGACTAGCGCCACGCCAGATGAGCGAAATAAATAAAAATAACGAGACGCACAAAACCTTATCGGCGAATAAAACAGTATCAGACTATCAACTTCGAGGGTGGTACAGAAATTATCATAGAACAATCAAAGCTGTCGTGATCACACGATATTTTGCCCTTCTCCGATGCTGCTCTGACCTAGAGTGATAAATTTTCGTCCCTTCAAACTTGTCATGGCGAGATCTCAGATTTAACAATGAAAAGAAAACTTCGCAGTAATCGCTCCTCCCCCCACTATATCATAACACAAAAGAAAGTTAGTATTTGGCAAGTGTAACGATATGTGAATTTTTCTTTATAAATATTAGTCGACATTGTGATTTTTTGGTCACAAATTTGATTAGGCATTGCTATGCAGGCAAATTATTCTGCAACAGTATTAAAAAGGAAGATGGGGCAATTTTGCGACTGAAGAAAAACACTTGAATTATTTCATTTAGCCTTTAGAAAATAACGTACATCACCGTTGTCTTTCAATAAAACGCGCCAAAATAAGCAATTTCAAAACAGTGCTGGGCAGCCGAAAAGATCCTGTCGATGACGTCATAACTAAAACGACTTGTATTTTTCGCGTTTTCTCACGTTTATACTCCGCAACAAATGGTTTGGGTGACAATAGAACTCATTTTTTTCAAATTTTATATACACCATTTGAAAATGTTGCTGAAAAAAAATAAAAAACATATAGAAGACACCAAATAAAATAAAAAATCAGCAAGTTTTTAGTCTGTTTTACTTGCGCTTACCGCTTCGGCAGCTGCTTCACGAGCGCAGTGGCGCTCGCTTGTTCTCTTTCATTACTCCCCGGTTATAGCTTCACCTGTGAGCTCGGTGCACCTGCTGGATGCACTGATGTCATTGACACCATCCTGCTGTGCCTGCACGCGCATCGATGAAATTGCCTGTTCACTGCTATCAGGAGCGGACGCCGTCTGCCAGGACCAAACGAGGAGACTCCTCCGGTAGGCTTCAAACTCAGCTGAAGTTACGTTTGTAACCCCCCCCCCCACCCCCGGGCTGTGCTGCAGAACAATCGTTATGCCCCGCTGCAGCCATCGCCGCTCCTGAGCAGATGCGGCCTTCGCAAGGCATCCGCAGCGCCTGGTAGCAGCGGCTTTCGTTGCCTGTAGCGACTTTGAGATCCCCTCTGCTTCGCCATATCGGAAAGCCTGGAGAAGAGGCCACGCTAACCATCTTTTCCACCTGGGCGATAGCTGAATGTCAAGTATCACCCCGCCATATCAGTCTAAGCTTCATTATAATAGACCTTGACAGATTTGTCGCAAGAACATTGCATGCGAATGAAGTGAAGTCGATGATACCGATGAAAGACACAAATCAGTATGTCCATCAGAAATGTATAACCAGATATGTTGTAATGAGCTTAGACTCTGTGCACATGCTTGGCAGGTAACAACGCATAACATTCTTGTTTTATTAATCAACGTCCTTCTTCAAAGTTTCAGTTCGATGCCTGTTCGCAACGTAGGCCGAGTGGATCAGAACGCAGTAACCGGAGTGAATTTTCATCTCGAATACCTTTCTAAGTCTGTAGGCAACGTTTGGCATGTTAAACATGTATTATGTAAGGGTAAACTATCATCTGCTCATTTTCGTTCATGGAACATATTTCAGAACACAGGGTCCCCCACATGGAACACGAAGAAATAGATAGCACACTTTTGCTACTCCCGTTGGCCTGCTGTGTGTATTGCTATGCTATTGATGATATTTTATGTGTCAGCTGTCAATAACAGTCATACAGTCGGGTGGAGGATCTAATGCATGTATTCCTCAGAGATAACCGCCAAATACTTTAAAGGCACGCGTATTCTCAGCGCCTAGACTTCGCTGGCGTACCTGCTATCTCCTGACGAAAAGACAAGAGGCACCCAACGCATCAAGAACTTAGATTTGCTTAGGTTTTGAGAGGCACTGAGTGACTGCACATGACTCTACCCCATCAAATTGTCGCAGCGCTTCGCATGTTGCTCTTCACGTTTGTGGTGAACTGTAGTGCAGAACCAGCATTGTACTTGAGGCCCGTTATTGATCACTTGCACTTGAATGTAGACGAAGCACCAACTCAAACTGCTTCGCATTGCTTACTCTCAAGTCCAAAATTCTCCCCTGGCTGCCGTTCGACAAAGACGTCATACAATTGTTTACTGCCTAGAGGCGTAGGTGGCGACAGTTGTTCACTTTGAGTTACAAATAAAGTGATTGAAGCCTTTGTGTGCCACGCCCGAGAATGCTCGGGCACGTTCTTCTGCACACACCCTACTGCGCCCGACTCTGCTTGTCGCTTGGTTTAACTTTTTTCTTCTTCTGGTATAACCTGTCTCCGGCAAGGTGCATTGTTTTTAGACAAGTTCTGTTTCGATTTGTTCCTTCGTTGTTCCAGAAGGGTGCTCTTTGCTTAAGTCACTGGATCCTGGGAAAGTAACGCCAAGCTCCCCGTGTGGTCGCCATCTTGGTCCGTGAAATGAGCAATTTCTCCTTGACCCCTCCGTTCTTGGTGAGCCGATCTAGATTCGCTGGTGACGGGTAGCTTTATGGAGTCGTTTTTTGTATACCGAGATTTTGCTAACCACACACCGGCGAAACAAGCGTACACCTTCGTACCACCACCAGATGCTGTGTCGGTGCTTGGAGGCACTGAAAAATAAGTTTACTGTCTTGAAATACGCAAGAAGAACAATATAATTGTAAGAGATCCATGGAGATGGGCATGATTAATAAGTTGATCGCATACAAAGTGCCAAAGACTCTTAAATTGGCGAGGAACGCTTCCAGTACGATGATGCTCCATGGTGATCTTGGCGCGACTGGTTTAGAACGACCCCCTGGAAGCTTCGAAGATTTAAATGGACCAAGATGGCGATTCCCATGGCAACGTAGACCGATTAGCCAATCGCCTTGCGAGGTTTGGGTCGTCTGTATGTTAGTATCCGTTTGTGTCCGGCTAGCAGGTAGGGAAGGCAATGGCGCTACTTTCCCAGGATCCGACGTGACTTTGCTCTTTGCCACTCAGCCTCGCGCTTTTTGACAAACGCAAAGGATATATACAGATAACTAATAAACTCTGAATCGAATCGCCACGGAAAACGAAAAAATTACTGTTCCGAATAAAACCAATCCCAAGTAAGGCCGCCCAAAAAGTGACGACCCTCAGAAGTTGCGAGGTCCTAACTTTCCCCAAACGAGACGGAACGGTCACTCAGACTGGACGACGGATATTCTGTACGGTGGCAGATTGTACGTGCGGCTTCCCGCGGGCTAAGGAGAAGGGCGAACATTCGTGCCGTGACGCACGTGACCTCAGAACTCAATAACGTCTAATCCTCCTCGGAAAAAAAACTCAGTCTGCCTTGGAAACAGAGTTTGCTGCCAGTTAACAACGCCACAAAAGAGGTCAAAAAGAAAAGAAAGTGCGATTACCGCAGCCTCTGCCACCATAGACAGGCATAGAAACCTTATTTTTAATGCAGAGGCTACACTCGATGGACGTCTGCAAGCACAAAAAGGCAACGCGCACATTGTGCCCCAAGAAAGGACATATGAAAGAGGGCGTTTAAAACTTAAAGCCCAGCGAAAATGCCAAGAGGAAGTTATTTTTTCTGTGTGAGCCTCCTGCCTTCGCCTTCCACATAGCTCATCCATTCTTGTAGGTGCTTATTTTATTTCATAATCATCCATCACTTGTTAACGTAGGGCCGAGGAGGCAGCCCGCCCTTTTATGCGCGGACTCCTGCCTTTGGCTGACTAAAGCTCACGTTCTACGGATGCTAATGCAAATAAACATATTAACTTGACTGAACTTGGCATTGGATTCAACTGTCGCTGCCAACTGTGTTAATCAAGAAACCCGACGTTGATCGGTGCAGAGCTACAAGTAATTAACCATTGCAACGCAGAGGAGGACTCTTGTGTGTCTCCCACAATTACTAGGACCCGAGACTCTTCAACACCTCTGACATGTACGGCCTCCATAGCTCAAACATATTTCTGCGTGTTTGGGTTGACAGGATGCAGCTGGCTGGGGAGTCGCCTGTTACGTACAGTTTAGCGGAAAAAGCTCGCCTGGTCTCTATGGTTTGCGTGAGGGAAAGTTCGGCTCGGACAGCTTCCCACATCGGACATAAAAGTTTTTGAAGTATACTCGGTGTCGTACTACGATCTGTATCTCTTAAAAATCCTACCGCGATCTCAAGGCAAGTGTTCCAAAGACAACCTAATAAGCATGTCGGTGAACCTCAAGCTAGAACGCCAGCAGGAAATATGTAAACAACACCATCTTTGATAATGTGTGACAGATGTCGAAATTGCGACAGAACACCAAATTTAAAGACAACCGGAACCACATAGAGGAAACAGAGCGACAGCCCAAGAGCTCCAACTCAAGGACTGATGGCGCAGTCGCAAGAAGCCAGCAAATATGAAAAACAGAGATGACAAAGTATACATGAGCTAGCGAAGAGAACAAGCAGCTGGCGCGAGTCTCAGCATATGCCGTAGGACTGAAACACACGACATTGTACATTCTAACGATGCCACGAGCAATGGCGGAAATTTATGTTTATATTTGCAAAAAGTTCGTCTTTTAATGCAAAAAATGTAAAAGCAACGCCCGTCTCGACTTGCATTTTTTCTCATCGCCAGTCCAAAAGCGCACACGAAGCACGACTGCAGCAGCGTAACGAAACCGAGTTGGAGTATACCGACCGCTGTGGGTATGGTTCATGCCCATCAACTATAGCCATTCAGGGGCTGTCAAGATGGAACAGTTTATCCAAACATGCACACGAGCCCCACATCCTATAAGGACACGAGACATGCAAGCCTTGCATAAGTGAAATGAATATCATTAAACAATAAAAGGATTGGTATACCTTCAATACTGCAGGCGTGGCGCGGTCCGGACATCTACTCTCATTCACCAGGCTGGTGTTACTGACGAGCACTGACCCCAAGAATTTGTGCTTGTCCCAATAGAAGGGCCAGATGATCCCGCCGGACCCAGTGGTCGTGAGTTCCAGTGACGTTTCCTAGAAAAGTAAACTGCAGTGAGCCGCAAGTTTGGGGTGGAATTATTCTACATACGCGAAACGCTCCGTGTGACGGAAATAATTGTTAAAACAATTCTAGAATAAAGACGCGGACATATTAAGCTATTAAATCTGTCCTGCTTACGTGCGTGGCTAAAAAGATGAAACTCCTTTCTGCTGCATCACATAGACCAACACACGAGGAGTCCGATGATCTTGTAATGATTGTGACAAGCGAAGACAAATCAGAAGCGAGCAAGTGTTCGCTTTCTTCGCATGCCTTGTTTGAGTTTAACACTATTGACAACATGGCTCATGTAATCTGAAATTCATCCAGGTTGTGTTAGCGAGCGGTGATTGAATTCCTAACTTTGCTAAGTTCGATTTCTTTTTAGAGTTGTGTATGTGTCCACACACAAATGTGTGTCAACACATATAGACTCTAAACGATATGTAACTTAAGAGCTACAAACAATAGGCGTAATAAATCAAGTTTTAAAATTCCTTAAGGCATCACAATTTACACCTAAGGGTCGGTAATAAGTTGTGTTGACTCATTATCTCCACCACTTATATAAAAGGAAGAAATGAAGCCCTTGAGAGTGTTTTGCTTTCTAATAGCGATTGTGCAAGGCGTGCATGATGCTTCACAAGCAGAAAAAAAACCAGGGGGCCTGCTCTTTCTAAATTGTACTGAAACTATTTTGTAGGCAGCCTACAAACGGGACGTCCCTACTATATCTAGGTACGCAACGCAGCGGCAGCTTACTATGACACGCGAGACAAGTTCTGCGGGCAGGCGAGCCCCACCCCGGTCAGCATTCCTGCCACTTAGATTGCGTGCGCCCTCTCACTACATTATGGTCCGTGACGAGGTGAGAAACGGCACGGCGCCTCTTTCCAACACCCGGCCTTCAACACGCGCTCCTTGCCCTTCGCCGTGTTTTGGCTGTGCTTCACAAGCACGAGCATTACGAGCGCTATCGAAGGTAGCGAGCGCGCGCTGGGGGCGGAAGAACTGAAACATGAAAGCGAGGTCCCGCAAACTAGTTTGTTTGAACAAACAGTCTTGACAGGAAGCGCGTTTTCATAGGGCAAGCGCTCGCGCCGATTCTCACGCCGCTGCGCCAATTAAGAATAATTTGTGTATTTCAAATGCATGGCTCCCACTGAGCCTGACACACCTGTAACGTGCATTTTTCACCACCGGGTTTGATTCTCTCAGCGAAAATAAATCGCAACGACCACCAGCATAGAGGGCGATGACTTCAGGTGCAAACTATGTTAAACAGTTGTTTTCTGGTGAAATGTGATGTTCGCAAAGCTGGCAAAAATAGAGGTCCAAATTGTAAAGTTGTGCAATATATTTAGCAGTCTCGCGATGATATATGGTAGACTAATCAAATGTCAGAGCGTATGACTGATAATGCACGAAGTTGTAAAATGAGGACCTAAAAGAAGTGCACGTAAAACCGAATACAACATCAGCCTCCCGGGGCAGTATTTCGCGAAGTTTCGGGTTCATGCAATCCGATGCCCAAATTACAGTGTTTGAGAGGATGTAGTGGCGACGAGCGGCGCCCGCTTACAATGGGCCGCGTGAAGACGGTCGACGTAGATGGGGCCACCCAGTGGCGCTGGAGTTTCGGGCCCTAGGAGAACTGGTGGCAGATGGCAGATGTGTGATGAGCGAAGAACAAGAAGGCGAGGCTGAGGCGGTACCCTTCTCCCGAACGTAGCACCGTAGCACTTTTCTTTGCAGTGTAGTGGTGGGAGGCTCTACCGTTCCGTTCCCGTCTCGGTCATGAATGCAAGGAAAAGGACGGACACACACTGTTTCACGCCGGGATGCAAGTCGAACTACCTGGGCAGCAAGGGCAGCCGGAGCACCAACGATCGTAAGCCGCTGCTGTTTCGTGCGCCAAAGCAGGAGTCGCACAGACTACATAGGGAACAAAATCCTAAACGAGAAAATAAACGCCTCGACGAGACATCTGCGGTGTGCGAGATATATTTTGAACCGCGTTCTATCCTTTGAGACTCTGTGCACATCGTCAATGCGAAGAGGTTAGGATTCAATGCCGCAATATACTATGAATATTTTGTAGTCTTTTTGCGCAGTATGTTGCTGGCTATCTGTCATGTGCTTGTTGTGTGTGTTGATGAAGTGTATTACCACTTCCGAAAGCTCATA
>JAZHYW010043240.1:0-15301 GCA_037355805.1 Ixodes ricinus
AGAATGCACCAACACATACCATTAAACCAGCGCCTCAGACGCGTGTTCGTCTTGGCAAATAACAAGTTACAGAGATGACGATTGACGAGTGTAAATCCATTTTCAGTAGCTGAGCCCGCTCTGTGCTTGACCATGTGAGCAGCTTAACACGTTATTATCATGTGTGTAGTTTAAAGTATCCTCACTGCAATGCCGACAAAGGACCTTGGAGAAAAAAAAGAAATAAACAACACCTTCACATCGCTGGACTTTGCCCTGCAATGCAAAACATGTTCAAGAGAAGAGGACGAAGATCAGTCCAATGCAACAAGTCCGCCAGTCTGCTTTGTCCCATTTATTAATACTGGGCATAAAGATGCAAGTGACCCCAAAACCTCCACCTCATGCAGTGAACACACCTAGACCGCAGGCTCTGAAGGCGTAAAGGCTAGAGGATGAATAAGATGAATACTTGGTCAGTACACCAAATAGGTTTATTTCCACTTGATTGCATAATTATTGATTCTTATTATACGGTTTCTTCACCCCTTGCCTTCTAATAACGAATGTCACTCGTGCCACCCTTAACGGACCATAAAGTCCGACCACGAGAGGTGACTTGCATTTCCGGTTTTGGCGATTGTTTAGCACGCTCTATGGCAAATGACTAAACCACCCCTGTTGCTCCATTTACCTTGGGCAGTTTTCTCGTTTGTTTTGCTGTTTGACGAAAAAAAAAATTCCCCATTAAGCAAAAGAGAAAAAGAAGATCTGTCAGCTTGAGAGCGTTCATTCTATAACAACATGGCTTTGGCACGGAGGTGCAGTTTAGCCTATAAAGAGTTACAAAACATTCTTTCCTAGTGTGATTAATGCTCAGGCATATGTAACTACGAATCCTTCGGCCATTCCAATTTTTAGAAATCAAACGATAGTTCGATGGGCATTAACAGGAAATGATCAAAACGATGTGAATCCTGAAAGCATTGCAGCTACTTCCGGCATTTTTCACGTCAGTGGGACTAAGATTAGAAGTGCTGATTTAGAGCAAGATATTTATTTATTTATTTGTGAAAACTGTTCGCCCTAAGTACGGGGCTTTAACAGGTGTGGGGTATAGAAAAACACTCAAACATACAACACCAGGACTACAGTACAGTACAGATTCAGCTGAAATAGCATAAACATTCAAAATATTATCTAGAACAAGATGTAAGGGCGCAAACGAGCTGGTGTGCATTGCACATGGTTGAAAAAACCCCGAGACTGCGGGTAAACGACACAACACTAAAAAGTCTCTAACACAGCTGAAATTTTTATTTTCCGAAACCTGGTTATATAGGCACTTCGATACAAAAGAAAAAAAGGGGAGAGGGTGAGAACCCCAAAGAATGCCACTTTCCACCAACGTAACCTCTGACAAAACAACAATGACAACGGACTCTGCGTCATGCACTTCTCTTATCTCTGACCCCCCCGCTTCCCGACCGCCAAACACACTGATAACCCCAAGCCCAGTAACACACATACAAAAAGAAAGAAAGAACGACCCATTGTTCCCTCTACCCGAAAACCTACAGACATAAACCTTGAAGGTCAGAACTTTTCACAGCCTAAGAAAACGGCGAAGTTCGTTGTCTAACCCAAACGACGGCTTATTAACTGCGTTCCCGTGACCTAATATTGTTAACGACTCTTTTATCAACCGCTTGTGGTCATCTTTTTCCCGCAACTCTACTGAAGTTAAATGCCACAATGGTACACAGTTCCTACATTCGATCACATGTTTTGACACTTCGGAGTACGGGTCTTTTTTCTTTATACAACGTTTGTGCTCCGTCAACCGCTCATTTATACACCGTTTAGTTTGTCCAATATAACAAAGGCCACAATCAAAAGGTATCTTGTAAATGACACCCGACGAACATTCCACATCCCTTTCTCTGTGTTTTATCGCGCAACCTGAAACAGTCGAGGCAAAAGGGGTCAAACGGCTCAATCTATAATCTGTAGAAAAGGCAGTGCCAACATTAAACCTGCTGGCTAACGCTTTGATGTTATGAGAAATTTTATGAAAATATGGAAGGACTACTCGCTTTGAAGGTCTAGGATTTTTCTGAATTGACTTCTTTGGAGATATCATACAGACCAACTGCCTTAAAAAATGTTCCTGAGGATATCCAGCCACCGCGAAACGTTCTGTGAGACGACGAAGAGAAGAGCCAATAAAATGTGAGCATGACTTCTGTACTGCTGAATTGACAAGATTCCGAATTATCCCCAGTTTTACATGTTTAGAATGGCAGCTATTGAAAGGAAGAAGAGGTTTTGCTGCGAACTTTCCGTACTCCCAACAAAGGCCTGAACTAGTCCGAAGTTGAAGATCAAGATATTGTAAACGGTCGTCATTCGGTCTCTCTAGCGAGAACTTTAATTCGGGCGCTGCTTCGAACACTACTTTCTCCAAAGAATCCGCTAAGGAGCCGTCTGTGGAACAAACCAAAATATCGTCTACGTACCTCCTCACCAGAATTTCCTTAGGGGACCTATGCCTAAAAGACTCTAGAAGACGCAGATCTAAGTCTCTTAGATAAATATCAGAAAGAGCTGGGGCTACCGCCGATCCAATACACACACCCTGTTGCTGGATGTATCTTTGACCGTTATGTTGCACCACCGTAGAACCTAGGTACACCTCTAAAATCCTAAGAACATCCTGAACGGATATCCCTGACTGCGACTGGAAACTGACCAAATGTTCTTCCAAAAAGCTGCTTACCCTAGCCAATAAAGTCTTAGGTTCTAAAGAATAGTACAGATCTTTTATATCAAGTGAAAAGATCGTGCACCTCTTTCCGTGGAAAGGTTGCAAGTCAGCCACTAAATCATCAGAACAACGCAGCGACAACGGGGATCTTGTATCCAAGATCGTGAGAGTCTTCTGAAGAAATGAGGACACTATTTTCTGCCATGTGCCATTCTCGTTTATGACTACTCTGAGAGGAAGATCCACCTTATGGTCTTTAAGGAAAAATTTAATGCCAAACGTGTCTTTAGAGACATTATTAATTCTGGTGGTCAAAGCGGCTAGATCGGCGTCCTTACAAACCTTCACTATTTCCCTTTTGGACTTCTTCAAACAACCGTCAAAAGGTCTAAACAACCCCGCCATGGCTTCGTCTGATTTCCTTTGGAACTCCAACATTGGTAACACTGAAAACAGACCCGACTTATCGGTTTCTAAGAGTACCACTCCTTTCCCATCTAACTCCTTCTTGACTGATGCGATCTTACTGAAGTCTCTACGGTCGCTTTTGTACGAATCGTCAACCAGATCCGACATCTTTTTTAAAGAAGATGCCATCAATGCAGTTTTTTCCGCCGGGTCAGAGACGGCGCCTGACACAGTGTGAATCGCAGATACAATATCCATTCTGGACGGCTTTATATTTACACAAAATTTAGGGCCGTTAGCAAGAATGCGTTCCGTCGGTTTTGATAGTTGAACAACACATGGGTTTACGACCTTCTTTAGCACAGACAATGCGGAAGACAGAACCGGATTAGACTTCCTCCGGGAATATATCCTAAGTCTTAACGTTCTAAATGCTACGTCGTAGTCCATCTTCTTTAGCGCAAGCCACTGTGTGAACATCGATGAAGTGCGAAAGTTCCCACCTAGAAGGGCAGTCCATAGTTGGTCGCCGAGAAGACTCAGCGGTTCGAAGTTCATCTCTTGTGCCGTCCCGGTAGTCGTTGAGGATCCTCTTCTTTCGATGCCACCCGACTTGCATGGATGCCAGATGACCGAATCGTGTTGGGTCGACGTACTTGTGTCGGAGGCACATTCCAGTGTATCGACACCTCCGCTTCCATCTGGGCAATGTCACCAGTTCGTTTGCGCCCTACATTTGTTATTTCTGCAAGATGCAAACTTCGCCCCCATTCGGTTATTTCTGTGAATTCAGCCCACTTTCCACGGATGTTTTCCCAATCTTGTGGGCTCTCTGCAAACTCGGACAACGGATGGCCCAGATGGAAGCGGAGGTGTCATACATTGGAATGTGCCTCCGACACAAGTACGTCGACCCAACACGATTCGGTCATCTGGCATCCATGCAAGTCGGGTGGCATCGAAAGAAGAGGATCCTCAACGACTACCGGGACGGCACAAGAGATGAACTTCGAACCGTGAGTCTTCTCGGCGACCAGCTATGGACTGCCCTTCTAGGTGGGAACTTTCGCACTTCATCGATGTTCACACAGTGGCTTGCGCTAAAGAAGATGGACTACGACGTAGCATTTAGAACGTTAAGACTTAGGATATATTCCCGGAGGAAGTCTAATCCGGTTCTGTCTTCCGCATTGTCTGTGCTAAAGAAGGTCGTAAACCCATGTGTTGTTCAACTATCAAAACCGACGGAACGCATTCTTGCTAACGGCCCTAAATTTTGTGTAAATATAAAGCCGTCCAGAATGGATATTGTATCTGCGATTCACACTGTGTCAGGCGCCGTCTCTGACCCGGCGGAAAAAACTGCATTGATGGCATCTTCTTTAAAAAAGATGTCGGATCTGGTTGACGATTCGTACAAAAGCGACCGTAGAGACTTCAGTAAGATCGCATCAGTCAAGAAGGAGTTAGATGGGAAAGGAGTGGTACTCTTAGAAACCGATAAGTCGGGTCTGTTTTCAGTGTTACCAATGTTGGAGTTCCAAAGGAAATCAGACGAAGCCATGGCGGGGTTGTTTAGACCTTTTGACGGTTGTTTGAAGAAGTCCAAAAGGGAAATAGTGAAGGTTTGTAAGGACGCCGATCTAGCCGCTTTGACCACCAGAATTAATAATGTCTCTAAAGACACGTTTGGCATTAAATTTTTCCTTAAAGACCATAAGGTGGATCTTCCTCTCAGAGTAGTCATAAACGAGAATGGCACATGGCAGAAAATAGTGTCCTCATTTCTTCAGAAGACTCTCACGATCTTGGATACAAGATCCCCGTTGTCGCTGCGTTGTTCTGATGATTTAGTGGCTGACTTGCAACCTTTCCACGGAAAGAGGTGCACGATCTTTTCACTTGATATAAAAGATCTGTACTATTCTTTAGAACCTAAGACTTTATTGGCTAGGGTAAGCAGCTTTTTGGAAGAACATTTGGTCAGTTTCCAGTCGCAGTCAGGGATATCCGTTCAGGATGTTCTTAGGATTTTAGAGGTGTACCTAGGTTCTACGGTGGTGCAACATAACGGTCAAAGATACATCCAGCAACAGGGTGTGTGTATTGGATCGGCGGTAGCCCCAGCTCTTTCTGATATTTATCTAAGAGACTTAGATCTGCGTCTTCTAGAGTCTTTTAGGCATAGGTCCCCTAAGGAAATTCTGGTGAGGAGGTACGTAGACGATATTTTGGTTTGTTCCACAGACGGCTCCTTAGCGGATTCTTTGGAGAAAGTAGTGTTCGAAGCAGCGCCCGAATTAAAGTTCTCGCTAGAGAGACCGAATGACGACCGTTTACAATATCTTGATCTTCAACTTCGGACTAGTTCAGGCCTTTGTTGGGAGTACGGAAAGTTCGCAGCAAAACCTCTTCTTCCTTTCAATAGCTGCCATTCTAAACATGTAAAACTGGGGATAATTCGGAATCTTGTCAATTCAACAGTACAGAAGTCATGCTCACATTTTATTGGCTCTTCTCTTCGTCGTCTCACAGAACGTTTCGCGGTGGCTGGATATCCTCAGGAACATTTTTTAAGGCAGTTGGTCTGTATGATATCTCCAAAGAAGTCAATTCAGAAAAATCCTAGACCTTCAAAGCGAGTAGTCCTTCCATATTTTCATAAAATTTCTCATAACATCAAAGCGTTAGCCAGCAGGTTTAATGTTGGCACTGCCTTTTCTACAGATTATAGATTGAGCCGTTTGACCCCTTTTGCCTCGACTGTTTCAGGTTGCGCGATAAAACACAGAGAAAGGGATGTGGAATGTTCGTCGGGTGTCATTTACAAGATACCTTTTGATTGTGGCCTTTGTTATATTGGACAAACTAAACGGTGTATAAATGAGCGGTTGACGGAGCACAAACGTTGTATAAAGAAAAAAGACCCGTACTCCGAAGTGTCAAAACATGTGATCGAATGTAGGAACTGTGTACCATTGTGGCATTTAACTTCAGTAGAGTTGCGGGAAAAAAGATGACCACAAGCGGTTGATAAAAGAGTCGTTAACAATATTAGGTCACGGGAACGCAGTTAATAAGCCGTCGTTTGGGTTAGACAACGAACTTCGCCGTTTTCTTAGGCTGTGAAAAGTTCTGACCTTCAAGGTTTATGTCTGTAGGTTTTCGGGTAGAGGGAACAATGGGTCGTTCTTTTCTTTTCTTTTTGTATGTGTGTTACTGGGCTTGGGGTTATCAGTGTGTTTGGCGGTCGGGAAGCGGGGGGGTCAGAGATAAGAGAAGTGCATGACGCAGAGTCCGTTGTCATTGTTGTTTTGTCAGAGGTTACGTTGGTGGAAAGTGGCATTCTTTGGGGTTCTCACCCTCTCCCCTTTTTTTCTTTTGTATCGAAGTGCCTATATAACCAGGTTTCGGAAAATAAAAATTTCAGCTGTGTTAGAGACTTTTTAGTGTTGTGTCGTTTACCCGCAGTCTCGGGGTTTTTTCAACCATGTGCAATGTACACCAGCTCGTTT
Organism: Ixodes ricinus; assembly: GCA_037355805.1. Classification (NCBI taxonomy): domain Eukaryota; kingdom Metazoa; phylum Arthropoda; class Arachnida; order Ixodida; family Ixodidae; genus Ixodes; species Ixodes ricinus. Next base: position 6,670 of record JAZHYW010043240.1, read on the forward strand.
GCGCCCTTACATTTTGTTCAAGAAGACCATATTTGCTAAAAATAAAACGGAGTGCTCTTTTTACATTTGCAATAAAAAATTTATCCATACGACCGCGCATATTCGAGAGTAGAACGAATAAATAATCTATAAACGGTCAGTTTACACGCTATTGTTTGAAATTTTCGACGCACCAAATTTCGACAAAATTATAACGCCATGTAGCCAACATGAGCAATTCAACGTAAATTGCCAAGCTAATTGTATCCAAGGCCTTTATAAGACGAGACTTGAAAGAATATATCTGCGTATTACAAGTTAGAGGGCTTGCGAGTAATATGCATGTAGACATCTTTATCAATTTTAATGACATTTCAGTTACCGAAGCATCAATGCCTGAATTTTGCGAAGGCAAGTATTGTTGAACTTGGTTATTTACTATTTCAAAAAATTTCAGTGTATTAATATGCAAAAAGCGTAATTCGCATTAATGTTACGAGTAATGTCATTAATGAAAATAAGAAATAAGAGAGGTCCAAGGATCAACCCAGGGAACTCCGATATTACTGAAGTATTTGAAGATCGAGGACTGCCAATTTCATCAAACTGGGATCGTGATTTAGGTATCTGTAGCCACTTAATTATATGATCATTTTTCGAGATGGACTGTAATTTTACTAGCAACTTAAATGCGAGACAACTTGCCAAATGCCGATGGATCGGCAAATATTATATTTTCCGCTACGGTTAAGAGCACGAACTACGCAACGGCTTCATTAAGTTGAAGTCGTCGTCGTCCAAAGCAGCTGCAAGACTACACCAATCTTGTACGCATATCTTGGCAGCACCGCCAATCAGGAAACAAGTTAGTTCCTTAGAGCAGTCTTTCAAGGTGAGCATTTCCCTCCTATATGAGTTTTGCGTCTCATTCTTCATGGAATACTTTTGAGTGCGATGTGGTCTCATTGTAATCTTTGTTGTCTTCTTCTGCAAAACACTAAAGTTAAACTAAGATTGCATGCAGATCTTTTGGGGAGCGGAGCAAGCTCACCGGAAGCATAAGCTCACCGGAGATAAGCTCGGCTCACCGGAGAAAAAAGCTCACCGAAAAGTGTCAAATGCGGAGAAAAAGCTCACTTAGACGCAAAATTTCAAGACTGCCAGGAAATAATCAATATTCCCTACTTGTTTCTTTTTTTTGCCGAAACTGAATGAAACGACAAAAAACTTGTTGGCGCTTTATTTTTCACTAAACTATTTTTTCAACTTCCACATTGGGGGGCATCTGATACTTTTCCTAGTTTCTTTAGTGCGAACAAAGAATTCGTTTGCGATAGACACCGTCTGCTTTTCCCAAGCTGGCGCTTTTAGGGGTTTTGGACTGTCGGTAACAATTCAGTCTCAGTTCGCTTTTTGCAGGCTAGGCCACTGGTTTCGGCACTGAAGATACACGTTCCGAGGGACGACGCAGACAGGAGAGCCAGTGTCTATTTCCATGCTGACGTCAATTCCTCCCCCAGCAAAGCTTCTTCCTGACGGGTTGAACCAAACAGACCAAGTTGCGCCGCTTGTGACTTGATTGCATAGACCGAAGAAATACCGTCATCATCGTCATGCTGAAGCGTCCGCTCAACAGCGATGACATCTGTTCCTTATCAGGTTTCCCGCTTCGCTCCCGATACCCCGCAGCTCGACACTTTCTGGCTAGGAGTGCTCTTGCTTTCCACAGCGACCACACGTTTTCATTTTGTGGCGCAGCGACCACATGTAGCTACTCGAAAAGTGCTTCTCCCGTCTCGTATACCTTTCTTGCCGGCTGTTGCCGGGACGAGGAAGGAGCTAAAGGAAATTGCATATATAAACAGCACCTCCCTATCAAGTGACCAGTCCCGCCTTCCTTGTGTCATGGAGGTCATTCTGACCAATAAGGGAAAGAAGAAAGTGCTCTAGATGGGTACGAATATTGTATGAAAGTTACAAGAAACGACTGGATACGCTGGCAGTGCCGCGTTGCCAACGAACAGGTTGCTGCAGGGAGCCATCACCACCAATCTTTGATAGACAAGGGACGAAATATCATACTTTTCGCTTGTGTGCAAGTTGTGCGTAGTAATGTCTCCTTTTGTTGCAGAAGCGTTTGCTGCAAAATCCTTCTTCTCGTTTTTATACGTTTAGAGTTACATACATTATTGCTGACACAAATTTTTGTCATTTTTAAACGCAGATTACCCGCTTTTGGTCAGTGCAGGAGCAGGAATCACGCAAACAATCATGGCCTTTCTGATGTCACCAGTCCAAGGAGCCAGCTAAAAAGCGAAAGCTGCAGAGACCGCAGAACCTCTAGCCGTCTGCTTAGCTCAGGCTTCCGAGCAATTCAACAACATCCGTGCGCGAAAGCATCGGTAGCCTCGAGACTATTCGTCGCGACCTCGCGCCAGCAAAGAAGTAGGTGCGTCCGCCGGAACCCAGACCACTGCTGACATTCGATGACGAGATTCTCCGGACAATGACCGGCGGGCCGGAAAAGCAACCGTTTTCGATCTGATGACAACGGGCCGGAGAGCGCGTCCACGCATGCATCGTCTCTGCAAGCTCACGAACAGCCGCGGGCACTATCAACAAGCCGAACCTGGCACATGCGGGATGGAACATTCTTCGGTGTGCCCAAGACTGTTTTAAACGGTTGCACTGCCGCGAGGCGTGCATGCTGGGGATAGCACTCAGCGGCGTGCGTTTATGCGCTGCTCCCAGGCAAAACCTTCTCCATATACGAAGAGCTTTTCAAGCGATTTTGGACACGTGTGAAGCGAAGGCCATGCTCCATACCCCGAGATCATTCATTAGCGACATGAGATGGCCGCCATAAGAGCGAATCGAAAGCGGTCTTCGGAGAAGATGTCACCACGAAAGGCTGCTTCTTTCACCTGCGCCAGAGTACCCACCGCAGGGTGGTCGTCAGCCACCCTAAAATAATCCTGAAAAGCTCCCCAGTACCAAGGTATAGCCTCCCACAGTCAAACTCAATTAATGCAGCGCATCAAGGATCTCATCGTAATCTCTTTCTGTTCTGATTCTTTGCCAAGGTCCGCGAGCTGCGGCCTCATCCTTGGAGTACAAGGCGGACGACGAGTTCAAGAAGATGTGTGGAATGCCAGACGGCCTCGCATTCCGTCCCTGCGGACCTTGTTCCAGTTGGGCTGGACTACATCCGTGGTCAGGCTCCAACAGACCTCGATGACCTGATCGACTGTTTCGACGCGACGTATGTAAACGGAACGTTCCGGAGCGATGTCATCGAGTAGGCCGATGGCGCATTAACCACAACGATGCGCCGACGACGCCCTGAGTTATCCGCCGACAGCGCGGAACGTGTCAGGCCTCATTAAACAACGAAGACCGCACAAATAACGCATGCGAAGGGATGGAGAACAGCGGGCTTAAGCAGCTTGTCAGGCACAGCCAGCCCAGTATATGGAAGCTGATCGACTGCTTGCAACACGATCAAGCCCGCGATCGGAGGTAATGCTGCTGCAAATAAGCCGTGGGGAACCGCCGACGAAGAAGACCAGTAGGGCGACAAGGCGCCTACAGGACCGCCTCAGGAACATCTGCCTGGACTATCTTGAGCACAAACTAAGTTCCAGCCCTTCTGGAAGCCGGTTCGGAAATTGTATTCGATTCTAACGTGCGTGTATGAAAAATATAATCCATGTTTGAGAGAAAATAAACGCAAATCATTCAATTTATGACTCCTCTGTGCAAAATCACTTTCGCTCTTTAATGCGGAAATAATATGTGGAAGTGAAAATAGACGAGTCACTCATTGAGCGTGGTGAGCTTTTTCCGCCTTCTCCATTGGTCCGGTGAGCTCTTCTCCGGTGACTTTTCTCCGGTGAGCTTCTCTCCGGTGAGCTTTTCTCCGGTGAGCTTTTCTCCGGGTATCGCAGCGTCTTGCCCGCCGCCGCCGTCCGCTGCCGTTCCTGTTTCTCTGTGTCATCAGTTCGTCCGCGAGCAGATGTCTGCGCTTGGCGGGCTGGGTGCGAATAGAAACCGGCCAAAGGACCTGCGAACTATCCAAACAGGATGCAGCACAGCTTGCACGCTTGGACGAAAAGTCTTCAACCTTTCCGAGACTCCAAAAGCTCACGTGGACAACAATGGCGGTGGTCGGACTTTTCTTGAGAAGCCTTCTGAACCTTATCGCTCAATACATAGACGTGTCACTCGCCCTTCCTCCCCACCCTTTCCCGAATTCCTGTAAGCCGCAATCATTGAAAAGTTTGTTCTAAACTTTTCAATGATTACGGCACAAATTCGGGAAGAATTGGAGAGGGCAATGAAAGCGTACATTAAGGACACAGTTCAGGAGCTTCAAGAAAAGTTGGAACGCCATAACGTTGTCCGTTCTTTTGGAGTTTCCATGCATCTGGTATGCAAGCTGTGTTGTATCCTGTTTGAATGGTTCACGATCCTTTGTCGGTTTCTAAAACCGCTCTCTCGCGGACCCGAACAGGAACGGCAGCGTATTGCAGAAGAGTTTACCCGAGATGCCGAGCTCGCCGGAGAAGAGAAACTCGCAGCTCACCGAACTCACCGAACTGTGCTTCACCACACGCTCAATGGTCTGACATTTTCACTCACCATTTCCGCATTAAAGAAACGAAGGCGCGTTAGAATCGAATACACTTCCCGACCGCTTCCAGAAGGGCTGGAACTTGTTTGTGCTCAAGATAGTCCAGGCAGATGTTCCTGAGGCGGTCCTGTAGGCGCCTTGTCGCCCTTTTGGTCTTCTTCTGGCGGCGGTTCCCCACGGCTGTCGCGGCGCATTACCTCCGATAGGGCTTGGATCGCGTGCGGCAGTCGATCAGCTTCCATACTGGGCTGGCTGAGCCCGACAAGCTTCTTAAACCCGCTGTTCCATCCTACGCATGCGTTATTTGTGCGGTCTTCGTTGTTTAATGTGGCTTCAACACGTTCCACATCGGTGGCGGAAACTCGCGGGCGCGTCGTCGTATCGTTGTGGTTAATGCGCCATCGGCTACTCTCGATGACACTGCTCGGAACGTTCCGTTTACATACGTCGCGTCAAAATAGTCGATGAGGTCATCGAGGTCTGTTGGAGCCTGACCACGGATGTAGTCCAGCCCAACTGGAACAAGGTCGGGAGGAGGAATGCGAGGCCGTCTGAGATTCCACACATCTTCTTGAACCTGTCGTCCGTCTTGTACCTGTCGATGAGGCCCAGCTCGCGGACCTTGAAAAAGAATAGAACAAAAAGAGATACGATGAGATCCTGATGCGGTTGCATTAATTGAGTTTGACGTAGAGGCTATATCTTGGTACTGGGGAGCTTTTCAAGATTATTTTGGGAGTAACGTTACCTTGCGGTGGGTACTCTGGCACAGGTGAAAGAAGCAGCCTTTCGTGGTGACATCTTCTCCGAAGACCGCTTTCGACGCTCTTATGGCGGCCATCTCATAGTCGCTAATGATGATCTCAGGGTATGGAGCATAACCCTTCGCTTCACACGTGTCCAAAATCGCTTGAAAAAGCTCTTCGTATATGGAGAAGGTTTTGCCTGGGAGCAGAGCATAAACGCACGCCACGGTGCTCTCCCCAGCTGTACACCTCATAACGTACAACTGTTTAAACAGTCTTGGGCACACCGAGAATGTTCCATCCATGTACCAGGTTCGGCTTGTTGATAGTGCCCGCAGCTGTTCGTGGCTTGCAAAAACGAGCATGCGGTCTCGCCTCTCCGGCCCGTTGTCATAGATCAAAAACGGTTGCTTTTCCGGCCCTCCGGTCATTGTCCAGGTATCTCGTAATTGAATATCAGCAGTGGTCTGGGGTTCCGGCGGACGCACCTTACTTCTTTGCTGGCGCAGGTCACGACGAATAGTCTCGAGGCTACCGATGCTTTCGCGCACGGATGTTGTTGAATTGCTCAAAGCCTGAGCAAGCAGACGGCTAGGAGGTTCTGCGGTCTCTACAGCTTTCCTTTTTAGCTGGCTCCTTAGTTTGGTGACATCAGAAAGGCCATGATTGTTTGCATGATTGTGCTCCTGCACTGACCAAAAGCGGGTAATCTGCGTTTAAAAATGACAAAAATTTGTGTCAGCAATAATGTATATGTAACTCTAAATGTAAAAACGAAAGAAGGTTTTACGTAAAAACGCTTGTGCAAATAAAGTGAAACATTACTGCAAAACTTGCACACAAGCGAAAAGTATGATATTTCGTACTTACATCAAGATTGGTGGTGATGGCTCCCTTGCAGCAACCTGTTCGTTGGTACCGGCACTGCCAGCGTATCCAGTCGTTTCTTGTAACTTTCATACAATATTCGTACCCATCTAGAAGCACTTTCTTCTTTCCCTTATTGGTCAGAATGACCTCCATGACACAAGGAAGGCAGGACTGGTCACTTGATAGGAGGTGCTGTTTATATATGCAATTTCCTTTAGCTCCTCTCGCGTCCGGCAACAGCCGGCAAGAAAGGTATACGGACGGGAGAAGCACTTTTCGGTAGCTGCATGTGGTCGCTGCGGCCACAAAATGAAAACGTGTTTTCGCTGTGGAAAGCAAGAGCACCTAGCCAGAAAGTGTCGAGCTGCGGGGTATCGGGAGCGAAGCGGGAAACCTGATAAGGAACAGATGTCATCGCTGTTGGCGGACGCTTCAGCAGAAGATGATGACTTGTGTATTTCGTCGGTGTATGCAATCAAGTCACAAGCGGCAACGGTCTGTTTGGTTCAACCCGTCAGGAAGAAGCTTTGCTGGGGAGGAATTGACGTCAGCATGGAAATAGACACTGGCTCTCCTGTCTGCGTCATCCCTCGGAACGTGTATCTTCAGTGCCGAAACCAGTGGCCTAGCCTTGCAAAAAGCGAACTGAGACTGAATTGTTATCGACTTCCTAAACCCCTAAACAACAGGAAAAGCAGACGGTGTCTATCACAAAGAATTCTTGTTCGCACAAAGAAACTAGGAAAAAGTATAGATGCCCCCCAATGTGGAAGTGAAAAAATAGTTTAGTGAAAAAATAAAAACGCAACAAACCAAAAGTTTTTTTGTCGTTTCATTCAGTTTCGGCAAAAAAAAAAAGAAAACAAGTAGGAATAATGATTATTTCTGGCAGTCTTAGTGAACTTTTTTACTTGCACCAAAATCTAAGTGAGCTTTTCTCCGCATTTGACACTTTTCCGGTGAGCTTTTCTCCGGTGAGCTTTTCTCCGGTGAGCTTATCTCCGGTGAGCTTATCTCCGGTGAGCTTTTCTCCGCTCCCCAAGACCTGCATGTATCAGAAATAACCCAATCTTGAGTTTAACTCGGGTGTTTTTGCAGAAGAGAGACAACAAAAGACTAATGCAAGACCACATCACATAGGAAATGACGTCCATGAGGAATGGAACACAAAACTCATATAGGAGGGAAATAGCTCACCTTGAAAAGACTTGCTCTAGGTGGCTGAGAACTAACTTGTTTTCCTGATTGGCAGTCACTTGCTGCCAAGAATACCTGCACATTTCTCAAAGAACCCAGTTGTAGTCTTTTACAGCTGCTTTGGACGACGACGACCCAGCTTAATGAAACGATTCATGGATTTAGTGCTTCTCTTAACCGTAGCGGGAAAATTGATATAATATTTCTTGATCTATCTAAAGCATTTGGCAAGGTGTCTCACATTAAGTTGCTTGTAAAATTACAGTCCATCTCGAAAAATGATCATATAATTAAGTGGCTACGAGGCTACCTAGAATCACGATCCCAGTTTGTTGAAATTGGCGGTCCTCGATCTTCAAATGCTTCGGTAATATCGGGAGTTCCGCAAGGTTCCGTCCTTGGACCTCTCTTATTTCTTATTTTCATTAATGACATTACTCGTAACATTAATGCGAAATTACGCTTTTTTGCCGATGACAGCATATTGTACACTGAAGTCCGCGATGTAAATAACCAAGTTCAACTTAATACTTGCCTTCGCAAAATTCAGGCATGGTGCTCGACTGGCAAATGTCATTAAACCCGATAAAAAGTGTCTACATGCAGTATTACTCGCAAACGCAACCTTCTAACTTATCAATACGCATTGAGAGTCATATTCTCTCGAAGTCTCGTCTTATAAGTACCTGGAGTTCTAATTAGCAACAATTTACGTTGGAATACTCATGTTAACTACATAGTGCGTAAGGCACTGTCGAAACAATTGCGTCGAAATTTCAAACAAGCTAGCGTGGATATTAAACTGACCGTTTATAAGACATTTATTCGTTCTACTTTCGAATATGCTGCGGTCGTATGGGATCCGTACACTGCACAGAATTTTTTATTACTTGGAAATGTAAAAAAAAAGAGCACTCCGTGTTTCATTTTTTAACAAATATGGTCTTCTGAAACAGCATGGCAAGGGCGCAAACGAGCTGGTGTACATTGCTCACGGTTGAAAAAACCGAGACTGCGGGTAAACGACACAACACTAAAAAGTTTCTAACACAGCCGAAATTTTTATTTTCCGAACCTGGTTGTATAGGCACTTGCGACAACCGAAAAAGAAAAAAAAAGGAGAGGGGTGAGAACCCTGCAAGAATGCCACTTTCCACCAACGTAACCTCTGACAAAACAAACAATGACAACGGATTCCTCTGCGTCA
>JAZHYW010043241.1:0-36600 GCA_037355805.1 Ixodes ricinus
CACTCTAAGAAAAAAAGGAGGAGAAAGGTAGCAACGGCGACTGTTCCTCCTTGTTGTAGTCAAGTTGCCCAGAGAAGGGAGGAACGGAAGTTTGGATGAAAGGAGGAGGTCGAGTTCCTCCCTGTTCAGTTGGCGCAGGGGTAGAACATCGCGCTACTGACCAAGTGGTCGAAGGTTCGATCCCTGGAAGGAGCGGTGTTTTTTTTTTGTTTTTCGTTAATTTTTTTAATCTTTTTATTTACCAAAACAGGCATAAACAAACCCAGACCGATGGAAGGAAAATTAAAGTCCTTATTATCCACCGACGCCAAGGAAAACTATACAAATATCATTGCTACAAGCTTCATCAGCGCGCTGTTTGATAAACAAGATTTGGGCACCCAGGTTGGATCTAAGCCGTTTACGCAGGGGCCAAGACGACGAGGTCGGTCCTTCAGTCGTTTCTTTTGCCGCGGCGTTTTCGGCATTCACAAAGAAAGAGTTAAAACACATCCGTCATAAACCGCTAAGCTTCGAAACGATGCCGACACTGCTACGTACACTGGGCGGCTGCGATCAGCTGCGATAGTGGCGGGCTTCGGGCCTCGGTCTCTTCGGCCACATTTCGTAACTCGGCTGCCTCGGCCGCCTCGACCGCTGGGCCCTGACCCTGCACTCTAAGAAAAAATGGAGGTAAAAGGCAGCAACAGCGCGTCTTCCTGCTTATGACGTGTCTCAGCGGACTTGAAGACGGAGCGCATCGTTACCTTGAACGTCACGTATTATCATGCGCACGCTGCATGCACTTGCGCTGCATAGAACGCAGTCGAGGCTGATCAAGTCCGCGCCATGAAGCTGATTGTACTGACCGAGTTGCCGCACTTCAATCTCGACAGTGAAGCGCATTGTAGCGCGAAAATTCGTGACTGTGCAGCTACTCGACACGTGACTGCACGTGCTGGATGCAAGGCAGCCAGGTACTGTGCATTCTGACGTGTGCGCTTCCTCCCTTCTACTGACGCGCCCCCAAGCGGACTCGAGAAGAAGGGAGGCATCTTCTTTCGGTTTCGTTTTTCGAGCACGTCGCGCACGTTGTTTAATAAATGTTGTTGAGTTGATTGAGCTTCAGCGGCAGCGAAGGCCGCCGTTAATACCGTCTTCTAGTCCAAGCGTGCAGAACATTTCGGTTGCATTGACGTTTTTATCACTATTTTTTTTCAAACGAACAAATGAAGCCGCTAGAAACAGCGAAGTTCCGGAGCAGTGCCAGCAGCGCTACGTACACTGGATAAGATGGCCGTCTCTGGATTGCGGGAGGTACGCGGAACTAAAGCGGAACTACAGTAGCGGAACCACGCGGATCTGTATCGACGTTTTCGACGTTATGGAAATCGCAGGAACTGTGTCCAAGGCAGGCAGGTGTTCCTGCCGGCTGCCTGGTGCTGAATTCGGCAGCCGGCAGGTTTTCCTGCCGGCTGCCGTGCTGAGTTCGGTTCTGTTTTCCCGTGCCGAGTGCCAACCGGCGTTCAACGTGGTTCTGTATTTCTGCGTGTCGGCAACGTAGCAGCAACATCGTGATGGCAGTGTTGTGCGTAGTGAAGAGAAGACTGGAATTATCGCCGATGTGACCGTGTGTTCGCGTATCAGTGGTGTAACAACAAGATGAGATGACGTAAACTGTCGGGCATTGATGCCGCTGGTTGGGCCGTGATCGGAGGGGCGGGGTGTCGCAGGTTGACATTCCCCTTTACATTAAAGAGTTTAAGACCACTTGAGAAATTAGGTGCAGTCGATCGACGTGCGGATAATCATGTTGGAACGCTGGTCTGAACGGTAAGCTCCTATCGTACAGTGGCCAATGTGACTGTCGGTCCCCGAGAGCGATTGCGCTCTGGTGAAAATACTGAACAGTACGAAATAATGACGGAAAGTACTATATTTACAATGAAATTTTAGCATAAAAAAACGTAAAATCGAAAAAAAAGTTATCCTTTATTTTGCTGTTTAAATATACTACGGTTCCTGGAGAAACTGCCCTCCAAGTGGCGCGCTGGGATGAGCGCTAGACGTTTTCGAGCTCGCCACGGGGTAGCTCCGTACACTTAACACCTGCCGCAAGTCGCGGCTTCGACTGCATTCAAGTTGATCGAAAAGCGATCTCTCTGCCCGTGAAGCATCACTTCCAGCTGAGTGAATATCCGCTCTACACAGATTAATTCTAGACGGCAATTGCAGCCGTGCGCGAACAGCACAAATAGTAAAACAAACACTACAATAGAAATACTGGCTCGGAAGTGCCGTGCGGGGAAACAAACCCAGGCTTGGAACCGCATTGGAGCGGCTCGATTTATTGGCTTTCAAATAATTACGGCATGATCGAGCATTTCTTTTTAATAAGAGATTCATCCCCTGAGCCATTAAAAATACTCTCAGATGTATGACATTGCTGGAAAAAAATCAACATGCTGGGAATATTTTTTATTGCTTAAAGAGTCACCGAAAAATTCCGTACGTTCAGAACGACCACTATAAAAGACGGAAACGCAGAGCTCGGGAGTAGTGATCGGGTTAGTGTGCTGTTGTATTGTTGTTTGTATGCTGTTGCATTGATGTTTGTGTGTATGTGTATGCGCTCTATGTATGTTCAGCTGATGCTTGTACCGTAGAACGCGTAATATGTCTACCTGTGTGAAAGAAAGGGTCCCGAAGCTCAATGGTGGCGACAGAAAATAAAATATTTTTTGTAGAACATGAATTGGGGTGTAACTAGCGCCACCTAGCCTAGCTACTTGCGATCAATCTGCTTGATTCTGCCATCTGGTGGCAAGCGATTTAACCTCCTTTTTTTACGCTACGCGGCTACGCCATAATTTCGTGTTACCGTGCTGAAACGAGCCAAGAGGCTGCTTCGGATTTGCTTTTTTTTGAGAGCGGATTTTGGTTTTGCGGGCGAATGGTTTACCACTCCTTCGTGATGTGCGGTTGACGCAACGGTTGACGAAGGAATTGTGGCTCGAGGAATAGCAAAGGTAAGACAAAGTGCGCGAACTGGGTGCCGGTTGTCTCCGTTTAACATCGCAGTGCTGACGATGAGACGACTGAGTGACTGCATGCTTTCGAAACGTAAGTTTCTTTACCTGCAGGGGGAAGCCGGCTTCGGAAATAAATACAGTTCGCGGAAAGCTCGTGTTACGTTTTTATTTGCTGCTCCTCTCGCTCCGTACAATAGACTTCGTGTTCTCGTTAAGCCTTATTGAGCTCGATTTGCTCGATTCGTGGCCGCCATAATGAGATGCAGGCGACGGAGGAACTTTTGCTCCCCTGCTTTAGGGACGAAAGTTCCTCCATTTCTGAAGGAACATATGTGTCAAGAGCGTTCCTCCCTTTAGGGAGGACTATACTGACCCTTTTTTTTTTAAGAGTGTGACTTCCATTTCGAAGTACTTTTTGTGTCCATTGGTGGTGTCGCCTGGACCTGAAGTGTTGTGTTGCCTCGCGGTTGTTCTGCGCAACATTTCTTTTTAGGTGTACTACTTGTAGGTAGAGGATGTTGCGACAAAACCCGGCCTCTAAGGCTGCCTAACAGTTAGCTGAAATTCTAGATAATTAGAATAAGTCTTCTGGACAACCTTAAATTGGTTAGGGAAACACTTGACAAACACATATCTTACACAAATTCAAAGCTGGATTCCATTTAACTAGAATGGCGTCGCTTCATTGACAGCCAATGCAGATAAAATCAATCGCAAGCAGGCCACAAAAAAAGAAAGAGCAAGCAAGTTCCATTTTGATTACCAAAAATCTGGGGCACCTGGAGAATCGCAATCGAAGAAATAAGATATCGTTTACGAAAGAAACACACAGTGAGGCAGACAGTCACTATTCTTTAATGGTTCCGGTTATCACGGAAGTCTTTGAGAATAAACAACGTTCAAAGAATTTACAGGTTGAGGAAAATGCACTGAACAAGGCCCACCTGTCTTTCTGTAGATATTTAATTGTAATGAAAAGACAGAGCTGCTGAATACTGCAAATAAACTAAATGATAACGTGTTATACTACCAGAAGGTCATTCAGGAGATTACAATTTATTAGAAATAAGTACGGGCTACTGTCAAATATACACGACACCCCAATGAAAAAGTTTTTGTTCGTTATTTCGAGTTAGTCGTTAACAACGAAACTAATTTATGAGATAAGAACAATGTCGAAAAGTTTAGCTAAGGGCTCTATAAAGGATCAAACGCAGTCGCTCTGCAAAAACAACAATTTTAACTCAAAGCTTATAAACATCCATGCCCGCAGCATAGCAAATAAAGTAGAAGATTTAGAACAGATCCTTTTGTGCATTCTGCAGATGTAATGGTGGTCACAGAAGCGTGGGTTGAAACTTTGCATTCCTAACTCTGAAACATGCGCGCCTAAATACAATGTACTTAGAGACTTAGAAACGATAGATCATCAAGAAAGAAAGGGGGAGGGGGGGGGTTTCTCGTGTCGCGCGATATGTTTCTCTTCTTCAAAAATTATTAATGCAAAAAACCCATGGATTACTTGAGGTATATTGAACCTAAAACAAAACATTACTCGGCTGAAAAAGAGAAAAGGAGATATTAGACATTCGGGAAGTGCGGAGACCTGATAAACAGCAGTTAATACCCAACTGAAGGACAAAATTCTTTAATCAAAGCATTTTTTCCTTAACATTCATTTTATATGCGCACCGTTCGTAAAATAAACGTTACACACGTTCATTTTATATACTCGTGAAGTGGCGCCACCTACTGTACATTGGCTGTGCCGTCACGTGATCAATGGCGCACGCACTAGGCCCCACCTTTTTCAGCCAGATGGCTGCGTTATGACGTGTGCAAACACGCACGCACTATTTACACATGTTTCGAAGGGGATCGGTGGCCGAGTTGGCTAGCGCGCACCAGCTCGGAGCAGGTGGAGCGAAAGCTCGCGCTGCAGAACCTATACTTCGTCTCACCTTAGTATGGACTATTGTTAGCCGCGAGTGCTAAAAGCGCGAGCTAGTTGCTTCGAATGAAGCCTCGGCGGCTGAACGAGCGCTCGTGCAGCAAGTGCTCCAGTCAAGGCAGTCATAGGGCAGCCAAGGCTAGCCGCTCGCGCTAGCACAGCATTCGCGGTTAGTCCATGCTAAGGTGAGACGAAGTATAGGGATCCTGGGCTCAATCCCCGCCCCTGCCCGTTTCGATCTGGATGAGCATCGTACCGGCGTGCGGTCGTGTATTACTACTGCGTGGTGCACGTTAAAGACCCCAGGTTAGCGGTTGTACCGCACTGGCTAAATTGCTCATCTACAGCTGAGACACCAGACGCCCACTGAGGCAGACTAACTTCCGGCTGTATAAACATACACACAACAATTTGCTTTGCTTCATGTTTCAAAAGTAGCGCAAGGTGCGTCGATGCACGAGGCACGCGCTTAGGAGGGAAAAATACAAACAAATCACAGGAAACAAAATGTGGCTGTAGCACAGTCAGCGCCACAAGCGCTGCAAGGATACGCTGTTTCACGCGTTTCAGAACAAAAAAAAACATAAAAATAAGCGTTCGAAACAAAATGGCCAGATGTCATCACCTTGAGCACTGTATTCCGAGCAAAGCGCACATGAAGGCACCCTATACTTCGTTTCAGCTTGGGTCCAGACGCAGCCGATGCTACGAGCGCGAGCGTGTGGCCCTGAATAGTGCTTGCATTGCACGAGCGCGCGTGCTTGGCAGGGACGCAGAAAGCCCGGAGCTCGCGCTTGTAGCATCGCCTGCGTCTGGACCCAAGCTGAAACGAAGTATAGGTTTCAGACGCCATGAATTTCCCAGAAGTGGTGCGCGGCACGTGCCTCGGAGCATTCCTACAACAATGAATGGCGCCATTTTCCCCAGGGTAGAGGGGCTTTATTCGCGATGATGATGATGATGATGATGATACTGCGGCTGCTCCCTTTGTAACGGGCGGGCTCGATTACTCGTGCCCAAGCCTGGGGGTGAATTCAGCGCCCCCTGTGTTGTGTATGATGCCACCAATCCTCCAGTCGTCTTTTTGTCTGCTCGATGGTCTTCCAAACGGCTTCAGTAGTATTGGCTCTCTCGCTTGTTGTCGAGAAGCCCAGCGCTGTCGCTAGAGGCGGGACACCTTCGTGTAGTCGGTTCGCCTCTTCGGTGGGAGGAGTCACAGATGGCCGGATTCCGCCACAACGGAGTATGATGTGCTCCGCGGTTTCGCTCTCACCCTCGCATACTCGGCATACAGTCGACTGCACATTATTGTCGAAGCGCTGTTTGTACACCAGTGTGCGGAGGGCTCCCGCACGAGCCTCGAACAATAGGCGGCTGCCCAAGCTGTTGTCGTACAGCCGCGTCTCTGCCGTGATTTGCTGTTTTAACTCCGCATACATGGTAAGGGTTGACTTTGTCCGGGCAGCCTCCAGCCATTGCACATTCTCCTGTTCGCGAACCCTCTTCCGCACCACAGACTCCCATTCCTTCTCTGTGGTCGCCTCCACTGGTTCTGTGAAGAAGCCGAACTTTTTCTCAAGTTGGTAAAGGCGCTTTCGCCAACGGCTCTGCAGAGAAGTCATATGTGTGTATACGAACAGCCTCTTGGCCCAGAGACACCGGTCCATGAGTCGAAGCCGCCCGTCATAGGAAACCTTGCTTGTCGCCTCCCTTGCTTCGAAAGACGACCAGCCCAGGTCCCCCTGCACTGCCTCATTCGCCACCGTGCCATGGCAGCCCAGCGCATGGCGTCTCCAGCGAAAACGAACGACACCTAGCGGGAAAACACTGAACTGGCCGGACCAGGTCCTTTCGCGATTTCTGCTCGTCTCTTCTGGCTTCCGTGTTTGCATGTTGTCGGTGGATTGCGCGACAGAACAGTTCTACCGGTGTCTGTGTCGTAACCGTAGTATCGCCTTATGACCCAGGTTGCTCTGCACGCGACCTATGGAACCGCGTGAGCCAGACATTCTGCGTTTCTCAACGTTCATCAGCACAGTGGAAGGACAGTGGGCAGTCCTTTCCTCGTTTCCTCGAAGAAAGTCAAGCCTCTGGAAGCTCGCTTACCCCAACACATCGCCGCAGGTTCGAAACGTGGAGAATAAAAAGCGGGGCGAACCATTTGGAGTCCAATTCCCGCTCGCTGATGCCCCAGCGTTGTGCGTTGAGCTGGCACATGGCACGGCACGACCTGGATTCGACCGCCATATTTCCCGATAATGGCATCCCCTATAGGTCGTTGGAGTCGCGTTAGCGCTACGTGAGCGTCATGTGGCGCTTCCTGGGGAGCTATGTTGCGCTTTTGGACTCCCAGGAGACTAGGGAGAAAGAAGTGACGTAGGTGTGAATGGACGTATCTTCTGCAGATACCGTCATCAGCGACTCCACCAATCAACATCCAAAGAGCGTTGTTGACGTCACTTCCTTCTTCCTAGTCTCCTGGGAGTCCAAAAGCGCTACATATCCCCCTGGCTCGTCACTTAGTTCTAATATAGCGTGCGATTAGCGCTTTTTTAAGCGCTTTGTTAGCGCTTCAGTAACACTTTTTTAGCGATTCAGTAGCGCCTTGTTAGCGCTTCTTGTACCGCGGTTACTGCTGCGGATTAGCGCGTGCATTGCGGTTCCGGTGCCTGTGGTTGGGCTGAATCAGCGCACTATGGCGGACATGTGGGACGCTGAAATAGAAACGCGACAATGCTGTTACATACGCAATTAGTGAATATGTTTGTAGACGGTTTAACGCCCAGAAGAGCCTACTGGGTGCGCGAAATATTTCGCCACCAAGATATCAACGGGTACCCGGCGAACCTTGTTCCCAGGCTGAGGGACGAGACTTCTTTCGAAAGTGAATATTTTTTTACAGCGGAGCTGTTAAGGGCGAACCCTTTTCCCCAAGATCGTGTCCGTGTATGTTGACACAAACATACTTGGACCGCTACCGCCATCTATAAGCGATGGCGGCAAACACACAACCAGTATGGTTTCCGTCGTCGCTCGTCGATGGCGGCAACCTTTCCAGCTATAATTGACCCCGTAAGTGATGACGTCACAACATGGCGTTTGGGTCCAAACAAATCGTTGCTAGGGACGTTGCTATGGACTAATGCATGGAGACTCCACATGAGGCTAGATTTTTGCTTACAGGTGAGTAAATAATTTTTTGTAAGCAACCTAACTTCTTGATATCTAATTATGAAGATGTTCTTGTCGTCTCAGTGTCATATTGCAACGATGAAAGCCATTTCTGAAGTCTTACACTCCGCTTTTCTTTGGTAGCAGACGACACGATAGATTTACTGGCCTCTGTTGCAGCGGGCGTCTTCATTGAAATGCCTCGGTAAACAAAAGACAAAAACAAGTGGATTGCCGTGGCCGTAGAGGCCTCCGCAATGTGCGTTTTTTTTTTATCCTGTGAACAACCCAGCTTAGTTACGAGGGGTGAAAATGCAGTAAAATTAAACCACGTCACGCAGATCAGTTACGACGACGACCTGAAGTGCACTACCGGCGTAGTGCAGGCCACCATAAGAAACAAATCGTACGCCGTCGAGGTAAGTCGTTTGTTATTATTATTTTATTATTGTGGTTGTCAGGTTATTAAAGAATTGCATATCTATCGCGATTTCGCAGTATTTTGCTTTTTTTTTCCCCTTGGTATACATCAAATTCAGTGGATGTGCTCTTTTGGTGAAGATCTTCATCGAACCCGCGATGCGAGTACAGTCTGTAATAGACTCACCTTATGTTTTTTATCCAGTTCTTTCGCGCTTTGGGGTCTTGCGGAAATCTGAAGAAACTGCAAGAATCTCTCTCCACGCGATGGTTACAACCAGGTATACGAAGCACTCTCGCATAGCGCGAGTCCGCAAACAAAATTTGGGATCTCAACCGTTCGCCTGAAGTACTTTTCTCGCGGGTGCAATGCGATCTTTTAGCAGACTATCGTCTCGATCGACGCCCGGACTTTCGATAAACCATATTTTGCATCGCACCCCACTATGAAATCTTAAGAGTGTATGAAACTCATTATATTTCAAACAAATGCGATGTCAGAATATCGCCTTTATTCACACGATGCAAACGACGGCCCCACTTGGGCGGCCGGCGTGCGGCAGACGGCATACTTCTTGCATTCGTCGTCTGCTGCAGGCATCTTGAGGACCGGAAGTTGCAGTCGTAAATATTTCAGAAACGAGCGATTACCGGCACACTTCTGTCGGAACATGTATGACATTCAAGCTTTCTATATCTGTGATTTTTAGAAGTTTAAATCCTACTCCTGATTTTTGAATGGTCGGGTTTTCGCAGCGAAACCGAGCCACATGTATTCGTCCATAACAACGACCCTAGCAACGGTTTGTTTGGACCCATGACGTCACACTTACGGAGTCAATAGAAGAATGGATGGTTGGGCGTGTTGGTGGGAATTCATCCTAGGAAACAGCGCGAAAAACAGACGACAACGAAGAAGAAGCACACAGTGTATCGAGAACAGCTCCGCTAGTCTTCCTTCACGAGAGTGGAAAGGCTGAACGATTTTTTTTCTTTTTTCTTTACGAATCTCCATCATGCGTATTCAAAGAAAGTCCGCACTCCTGATGTACATAAAAAGGGCCGTGCAACGATATTTAACTGTGTGTCTTTGACACCAGGGTCACGCATGTCGAATAGAGTTCGGTGAGGTCGTACTCAATCAGTTAGTCGCTTATAGTCCATGACTCTGGATCATCTGCCCGACCGTTTGCTTCTGGAGAGCGGCTCTTTTACTTCCTCTTCTTTAACCACCAAAGGAAAAACAACGGTGAAATCGCCGTGAACGTCCTGTTCTGCAACAGCAAGCACGACACGAGGAGCCTGAGAGCGCTAACAGAGCGCTTCGGAAGCGCTAACAAAGCGATTCTGGAAGCGCTAACTAGTGCCACTAAATGAGCTACGCTTCAGAGTAACGGCACTTGTTCATATTGTGGCTTAAAATCATGGTTGCCAGTTATCTGAAGATTTATCTGAAATCACAGGAAACGCTTTTCCGTCCTCCAGAAATGTTTAAACAGGTCGCGGTAGAGCAAAGCAATAATATATGAGCTTCCTAACACCGAATCTAATGTTGAGGAAGTCGCACTTTTGAATCATGACGATCGGCAGTTGCGTCTGCTCTGTACAAGCACCAAAATGTCGGCGCCCTCAACAATGGTGGGGAACATATACTTTAAGCGCAGCTCATTTAGTGGCTCTAGCGCTAACAAAGCGCTTCTGAAGCGTTAATAGAGCGCTGCTGAAGCGTAAACCGAGCGCTGCTGAAGCGCAAACCGAGCGCTACGTCACGCGCTAGGAAGCGCCACATAACCGCTCATTCGAGCGTTCCCGTAGCGCTAATTTAGCACTCCGCTGTATGTGTCAACCGGCCATTAGTCAGCCAGACCCGTGGATGGTTGGGTGGTATAACTTAATTTACAAAAGATTAGGAAACCAACGAGTCCTGGTCCAGGACTCCGTTGTCTTCTCCAATCCGGCGGGCACGCTGATAAGCTTACGCTGATCCACGAGCTCTGAGCGGGACAGGGCCGCCTCCCAGGAGGTTGGGGTAGGGGAAAGAACGGAGGTGATGCCCCTGCCCGGAGGGCTAAGCCATTCCCAGACGGTGTGGTAAACTGTGGGGCGGGCACTCCCACATCCCGGGCTGGTGCCAGGGTAGCGGGTTGGAAAACAACGGTGTTTATGAAAGATAATAGCAAAGGGAAGAGCTTGGATTTGCCTCCAGTCCATCGCCTCGGCCCGGGTGAGTTCAAGATGGGGAGGTGGAAGTGTGCGGCGGCTAGCACGGTAGTATTCTGTGGCGAGTGCGTCTGTGTCCAGGATGGCGTCTTTATGTGTTGTGGTCACACTGGGGTCGGTCGCGTTCTATTCGGTGTGCGTGTTGGGGCCCTCCCACTCCGTCCCATCCGGCAAAGCCCGGATCATAGCTGCAGCTCGGGCAAGAGCATGAGCGCTCTCATTGCCGGGTAGACCGGAGTGTGCTGGGGCCCACAGAATTCCGAATGTCTGGTGTAGAGGACCAGTCCGTGGGTATCGCGTTCATTATATGTGCCGCGCGTGGTGAGAGTGTGTTCCTCGCATACGCGCGACAGGCAGCTTGGGAATCGGTGATGATCGTAATCTTGTGGGAAGTGTCGGTGTTGTGTGAACGTGTTGTCATATAGTGAGGCACGGGCGACGGCCAAAGTGATTGCTGTTTCCTCCGCCTCCTGCATGGGCTTAACGTTTTTTATAGAGCTAAGAGTACGGAGGGATCCGTCGTTGTTAGTAACGGCTAGGACCGCAGCCCCGGCCCTTCTCTCTGTGTTGTGCGGCGTCTGTGTACCATGCATACGGGTCGGTGTCGTAGGTCCGAGCATGAGTTTGTACCCTGGCCGCCCTCCTTCCGGCATGCAGGTCCGGATGAATGTTTCAGGGTATCGGGGCCTCCCGAAGTCGAGCCGTGATCTGGAATTGTAGTCGGGAGGGTGAAAGGGTTCTGCATCGGTCAGGAAGCGTTTGGAGATACAGAGCCTACGCAACGTTGCGCTTCCCGTCCGAGTGCTGCGAAGGCGGGTGAGTTGTCCAATTTTGTGAGCTTCGATGAGCTCTTCAATTGTGTTGTGTATGCCTAATTGCAAGAGCCGGTGTGTTGAAGTTTGCGGGGGAAACCCGAGCGCTGTTTTTACCGCCATCCGTAAGGCGGTATTAAGGCGATCGAGCTCGGTGCGCGTGAGGCGGTAATACTGGGTATGGTATGTAAAGCGGCTGATGATGAAAGCTAGAAATATACGAATGGTATCCGGCTCGGGGGTCCCCATTTACGGTTGGAAACGCGCCGGATAAGGTGTGCCATCTGTTTGACCCGCTTTCTAATTGAGTGCACCGTGTGAGTTGCCCTCCCGTTGGATCGAAGGTGCAGTCCAAGCACTGTTAGTTTGTTGAATTGGGGTATGGTTAAGCATTTCGAGTGAAAATCAACCTCGGGTTCCGTCTTGTTGGCGGGCGCCTGTCGCCGTACCACCAGGAGTTCCAATTTCTCCGCGGCGCAACTAAAGCCAGCCTCTTCCGCGCAGGTTTATGTTGTATCTACGGCCTATCGTAGGAGGTCCTGGATCTGCCCCTCGGAACATGACGTCGTCCACACGGTAACGTCGTCAGCATACAGGCAGTGTCGTAAATTTGGTGTTTGGTCCAGTCTTTGCGGTATTCAACCCCGCCATGGCCAAGTTGAATAGCAGGGGTGAGACAATCGAGCGCTGAGGAGTAACCTTCCCCGTGAGGTGGACAGGATCCGATCGAATGTTTGCGATACCCAGGGTGGCGATCCTGTCCATCAGGAAAGACCGCACTTAGTTGTTCACCCGAGCGCCACAACAAGTTGGTGCCAGGTTCCGGAGTATGGCGTCGTAAAATACGCTATCAAATGCACCCTTGAGGTCAATTGTCAGGCCCCTTCGAGCCTGTGTGCGGCCCGGTAATTCTACGACCTCCTCCTTCAGTTGAAGGAGGATGACCTGGGTCGATAAGGAATACCAAACATGTCATCGGGGAAGTGCAAATTTGACTTGAGGTGAGGCTGCAGTCTCGCTAGGATGACGTGTTCTAACAGTTTGCCGATACATAATGTTAGCGATATGGGGCGGAGATTTTGAAGCGACCGTGGCGTGGGGACCTTTTTTCGCGCGTTCGCGAGGGCGGAATCAACCTGACACGCCTATGTTTTCGTAAAAAGTTAACTCATTCGCTTTTTTTTTTTTTTTAGATGTTAGCGATTCTTTTTTGCGCTCTGTTTTTCAAGTAAGGCTCGGTCGGGTTTCGCCCAAGTTCGTGATTTCTTCGTCCTACTTGCCTGGAGGGATTCATGGGTACTTCAAAGAAGTGGTGATGTCATGCCGTTTTTGAGTAGCTTGTTTTTCTCACGACTATCTGAGTGAAGTGACACGTGAAAGATTGTACAAGGACGTTTGTGACGTTTTTTTTTCCTGCTCTGAAGTACAGAGTTTAGTACTTCCCTTGCCTGGGCCAGACGTCTTAAAACTGGTGAAAACAATGCTAGTTCCACCCGGTGTTAAAACGTTTTTCTTTAAATTGCACTCCGGTACCCGACCGGCAAATACGTGGATGGAGGATAAGCGCCTTTTTGTCCCGTCGGGTGCTCACTGTTTTCGTTGTAAGAAGCCGAAGACCATTGAACAAGTCTTCCTGGAGTGCTGGGATCCTTTTGTGGGACGTCCTCCAGCGCACATCGAAAATAGAGTTACTGCTCGAGC
Source organism: Ixodes ricinus (assembly GCA_037355805.1). Lineage (NCBI taxonomy): Eukaryota > Metazoa > Arthropoda > Arachnida > Ixodida > Ixodidae > Ixodes > Ixodes ricinus. The sequence goes on from JAZHYW010043241.1 coordinate 13,287, forward strand.
CCCACGAGATTAGGTATCTTCCTCTGGAGACCGATGGTGGCGTCCCGTTTCATCTTGTAATGCTACTGTTTCTGCACGGCGTTTGGAGGTCGCGGATGGCCGTGCGACATGCTGACTTAGACACACGAAAAGCACAGGAGTATTTTCGTGAGAGCATTATTTCTTCTCTTGACCTTGTCAAGGCACGTGAAAGTGTTCCCGAATGGCTTCCACGAATTGAAGTACTCTTAAAGGGACAATGAATGCAATTTCAGATAATTGTTTGGCGATTAAACTGGGTTCCAGGCACGTCTCAGGCCACGTTGCCCAAATTTCAGCCAAAACCGGCGCTTGTGTGCCGCGCAAATCAATTAAACAGTCGTACCGGGATCGACTGCGGCGACGCACCGAGAGTTGTGGGAGAAGCCCGAAGAAGCGGAGCTCACGTGACCGATAGGGGGCCAAGAAGCGCGACATCACAAGAGACGCGTCAGCGATTGGTCGAAACAAGAGACGTGCCGTCCGTCACGTTTTGGTTCGGGATTTTTAGGAATACTGTTCTAATTTCCGCTTGAATAACCATAAAAAGTATAAATCGGACAGGAAATGATTACTAAACCGTGAATAAAACAGCATAATTGTTTTGCTCCTTGCTACGCTGGGCGCGAAACGGGCAACGAGCAACTATGGGCCAGCTCAATAAAATAGAAAAAGAACACGTGGGAGACGTTTGGTATTGATTTCAGATGTCAGTGTCGTGTTTACTTTAGGAAAACGGTACTCGAAGGATTCTGCAAAATGGTAGTCATGCCAATTTCGTGCGCTGTAGATGACTGTTCTAACAATCGACTGAAAACCAGTATGCGTTCGGGCGACGCTAGTTTTCACGAGTGGGGTGCTGTTTGTCTTTTTTGACGACGAAAAGAGAGGACGTCCGGCTTTGGTGAAAACCACTACTGGTGCTGTTTATTTTCTCCTTCTTGGGGAGCGTTCCCCGCGGAGAAACCGGTTCCCTGAACGGGTCGCTGCCGCTATCCCCTTGGCATCTCCCCGCGTCCCTGTCCTTCGGCTACGCGCCGCTCTCGTCTTGCCCGCGCGAATGTTGTTCCCTGCTTTCCTGCTCGGCGCCTGCGGGCAGCTCGTTGCCGGCTGGGCGGTCTCCGTCGGGTGATGGTGGAGGCCGCCACACACGTACTCCCGTTCCGTTGGTGTTAGGCCACTAAACGGAAGCCCGAACTCGCTCGCGAGAGCGGCATTGTCGTCCATGTTGACAGATGCAACGAAACGACCATGCCACCGCGCTGCTATAACCCACCGCGGTAACTAGAATATCGATCTCCTAAATACTACCGATACCAACTATTCACACTTGACGTCACTCGCTACGTCAGCTCCGTTTTCGGTAAGGTGACGAGACGTCCCGCTTTGGCCGGGACAGTCCCGTTTTTGAGGTCCACTTTGGCCGTCCCGTCTTTTTGTCCCTATAAAGTATCATGTACCGCTTTCGAACGAGTACATAGTTTCGAAATCGGCGCCGAGCGAGTAGAAGCAAACCGAAACTACACCTATTCGTTACAAGTATATTTTACAAAAATAACCGTAGGCACTTAAAATATTTACTCGGAGAGTAAAGTTTAGAACTGTTCTTGCCCACAAACACTTTTTCCCTCGCAAAGACGCGTGTGTAGAGATATATTTGTCTTTTAGTTTCTGGATTTAGCTCGGATGTAGAATCACAAAGATATAGCACGGATGTAGAATCATCTAGATATAGCACGCATGTAGAAGTTCATTAAATGTTCTCCGAATCTCTAAATATAGTAAGGGACATCCCAGCCGAAAAGGGGGTGGGGGGGGTCCCTTTCCCGCTGGGATGTCCCGTTTTTAACTTTGAGGAATATGCTCACCCCAGTTTTCGGAGGCCCGGAACTGAGAATGGAGATTGTTCAGTTTCGGTTTCTTTAGTTCTTTCGTAGACACAGAAATACGCGTCTCGAATGTCTACCAAACTTTAGGCAGTGTGGTAGGTTCTCAAGATGCCGAAAAACACCATTTAAAAAAAAAAAAATGATATTGTTTTTATTGTTTCTTTAACAATGCGAACATTTTAACCCCATGACGCTATCCGAAGCTTGGCGGGCCATTTTTTCCTTGTTTATGTAATAGCCTGCCTTTGCCTGTCATTTTTTGCCCTGCAATAAAAAAAATAAAAAAAACTACAACAACAACGGGGTGATATTGAAGCGTGCTTGTTTCGCACCCCGGAGTCCCGAGTTCGATTCCCACTGTACTACATTTTTTTTTTATCAAAGCCATTCATTTATTTTGTTTGCAGGAACTTCCCTGAGAAATTTTACGTCAACCCTAGCATTTTCGACGTGTTTATATTCTTTGCGTATTCTGCCATTTTTGGTATCATCACTCGGTCACGCCGTCGCCATCGCCGGATTTTCGCGCAATGAGGCATGTAATGCTTTCGCATAAAAACTGATAAAAAAATAGGAAACGCATCTGTCATCATATAAGGATGTGAAGCACAAAAGGGTTAATAATATTCATATGTATAAACAATCTCATTGCGCATGGGCGCGCATATGCTTCTGCTTGAAACATCTGACATTAACGCGAGTAAAAAGAACACCTATAAAAATATAAAAATAAAATGTCACGAAAGCTCATTCCACAATCTACATTCACAGTTACTGATTTCATCTTAAATCCTTATAGATTGTGGCGTTCGGCTTCCGCCGTCCGCCGTTGGTGATCAATCAGACAGCTCGTCCCGAAAAAAATACCTTTACTATAACCATGCTCTGCCGCCGGTGTCTCTCGCCGAAATCTGCTCGGCAGCCCAACGCGGCGTTCTTTGTCCGCCCGGAAAATAGGGAACTGCTTCCCCGTGCATAACATCCGAGATCCCGAAGCGCGCGTTCGGGATATCGGAGGCCATGCCCGGTGGTGCGCAGTCTTGGCCCGTGTTGGCGGGTCGGGCGGCCCACACCTCCCTCTTCCTCGGAGGTCCAGATGCTCTCTATGGATGTCGGGCCGCGCCTCACGAAGCATCCGCAGTGCCTCAGCCACTTACAACGGGCATGCGGGTCCACCGACCGCGCGGCGGGCGCAATCGGCGGCAGCCGGGGCTTCGCGGAGAGAGCTGGCCAGGTGGGTATAGCCCGACCAGGGTTGTAAAGTACAGGTCTATAGTCGGTGACAGGTCAAGAACGAAGTGGAAGCTCCTCCCACCCGTTTCCACTTTAGCAGAGCGAGCGGTGGAGAGGAGTTCGCCTCCTTTCCAACGCTCGCTCTGCTCAAGGGGAAAGGGTTGGGAGGAGCTTCCACTTCGTTCTTGACCTGTCACCGATTATAGGTACAAGCAACTGGAAATTGGTATCTAGGTACTTTTGTTGTGCCTGAGGTACAAACCTAGGTAGATTCATTTCTCGGTATCTGCATCTGTATCTTAGGTACATTTTCCAATCACTTGTAACTAAGTGAAATTGCTTTTTACAGTTACCTTTCTATTCACTTCGTAAAAATGGTAGAAACTATAAATTTTGAAGTATTAACACACTTCCATGTGCCGTGATTAACGTTGAGTTGGGTACGACCTGGGAGGCACTGACTTGATCGAACGACGTTTTAGCGAACGAAGCCCCGCCCATGATGTTTCATCTAACGACACTTTAGCGAATGGGGGTGTTCATTTGAGTGAACGGTGTATTAGCGATGCCGTTCTTGCCACACCAATTTATCGAATCGCTTCGGATCTCGAAAAATTGACCTGCTTCCTTCATCGCAAACCAAAATCGACTTCATTGCTGGTTTGAAGCTCCTCTGACAGCTATACAAGGGAGGAGATAACTTGAAAGATGTGCGCAGTTTCTGTCGCCTGTATCTTGTCCTGGTGGTGGCTCTCTTCTGCCATAAATACAATATAAAATATAATTGAAAACAAATTATAATTACAATCGTAAAGCAATGTAACATCGCGTATATAATACAATTTTCACTCAATAAATCGGACTAACATTTTGCAATTATGAAAACTGAAAAAGATCAGAAAAAAATGTTTAGTCTCCTTGCAACTAACGAAACAAAAAAAAAAACATAAAAAACAAGGCAGCTTGAAGCCTTTTGCTCGTCGTCGTGAAGGTTGGGGGATATGTACTCGACTCATGCGTTTCTTCATGCGGCCGACGTCTTCTGGGCCCGTCGACATTGGCACCGGCTCTGAGGGCAAGAACGTCAACTAGTGCATTTCTGCGGTTCCGGCGTGACATGGTAAACAGTCAAAGCTGTGGCCTCGGTGAACCAATTGGAGCGTGGGGATAAGGCACGCGAGAACTCAACTCCGATGTGGACATTGCATTCACACCAATAAAGCACATTTATCGAACTTGCTTTTGTGTGTATCATTAATATAAAAAGCTTGACTTCCAATATACTCTGACAAATTTGGGAAAATAAATAAGGGAAGTATATTTGAAGTAACTGCACCTGTACGTAGGTACATTTTTAAGCGAGTGGTTAGGTACGTACCTAGGTACCTTTTTGTATGATAGCTGTAACTGTATCTTAGGTACATTTTTGAAGTAACTTTTACAACCCTGAGCCCGACTAATTTCGGGTACCCCGCAGACGGGGCAAAGGAGGCGCCGCTCCGCGGCATCGTCAGCGTCCGGAGGTCCCATCGGGTGCCGATCCGACAGGGTGAGGCCCTGGAATAGCTCCGGGATTGAGTCCGGAGCCGCGCCACGCTCGTGACGGGGTTGGTCCAGCCAACGGACCGACGAAGACCACCTGACCGGGCAGTCCTGGGCCAAGACAGTCCAGGTTGTTTTGAATACCATCCTGGCGGATGGTCTCCAAGGCTTGCGGCTTCATGGGAAACGTGCCGCAGCTAAACGAGCTGCCAGGCGACGGTAAAAGTTGCGCTTCGCCTGAAAAAGAGGGACGTCACGAGAAGGAGACGTGGTGCAAGGTTAGCGGGTCCGATATTTACGAGAAAAAAATTTCAAAGGCTCTCACGAGCTAAAATCCTTTTGTGCAACAAAAGGCGGACCCCGGAAGGAAAGGTTGCCTCCTCCTCACCTCCCCCCCCCCTTTTCCTCGCGAAGAGAACAGCCAGCCAAAAGGATATCAGCGTCGAACAGCTTGGCCAGAGGCAACGCAAGTTGCACCGCCTAGGTGTGGTTCCCGTGTTACAAAGGCTGGCTGGGTGCTGGAACGTCCGGGACCTCCGAAACAGCCGTAAGTGCAAAGTATTACTTGGGCTCAGCAGAAACATGAATTGATCCATGCATACTGCTTTTTCCTCGGAGAGATGCTAGGCGGCAGTGCAACGGGAAAACGTCCCCCGTAATGCGGAACGGGCCATCTCATTGGTATGCGACGGATGCAGTGAAGCCTCCCCACGCGTTGCTGAGCGGGTCCGTGAGTCGAAGTACCAGGTCTCCGATGTCAGTACGACAAGGGCGCTTGAGATACCTCGCCCGACGGACTTGTCGTACTGGGCGGCCTGTTGAAGACGTGCCTAGCCGAGATAAACGAATAAAAGTGAATGGATCCGCCTTTTTTGAAAATTTGTACCAGGAACCCAAGAAAATACCTTTGAGAATAAACAAAGTGTACCCAGCACATTATCGATTTTTATGCATTACTATAGTCGAATGGCAAATCTCGTATTTTTTTATTTTTGAATTCTGCCCGTTGGAATTTTGTTGTGTCTCGAAATTGCTGTGAGGTGCCTCCGAAATATATTTTTGTACAGATGTAATGCACATCTTAGGCACTACTAATTTCAGCATAATATTGGGGAGGGATCATATTTATTTTTTCGATCATAACATTTCGCTTTTACTCAAGAATAAAGCTGCAGACTTCTATTATCTTGGATACTATCCGTAGAGGCAATACATCAAAAAAGTTTATTCAACTCAGGAACCTTCTGTTTACACGCCATCGTCTTGAAATATTGAAAAAAGAATAGCGGTGTGTGATAGAATAGAACTATACTTCGTTTCAGCTTGGGTCCAGACGCAGCCGATGCTACAAGCGCGAGCTCCGGGCTTCCAGCGTCCCTGCGAAGCACACGCGCTCGTGCAATGCAAGCACTATTCAGGGCCACACGCTCGCGCTCGTAGCATCGGCTGCGTCTGGACCCAAGCTGAAACGAAGTATATGTAACAAGAAAAATTGTCTCAAGCATAACGTTTCGGCGTGGTGTCGATATTTGTATATGACATACGTGGTATTCTATGGGCGCGCTGCCGTAACCGCTAAAAGATGTTTCAATCTTACGATGACACAAATTTCTGGAGATAACTTTGCAGCACTACTTGCAATATATGGGACATCTTCAACACAAACGCGCGAGCGGCCAATGCTGCAGTGAGCAGACAACGCAATCTGTTGCCTGCTCGGTGCAACGATCGGGTGATGGCGCTACAGGTTGATAGCGTCACTAACTCATTCGTCTGCGAATGTGTCCAACGTTGACTGGCATGTTCGTGGCTCTCATTTTTACGCGAAGCAGGCCTTAAAATTTCACACGGTAAACCTGACCCGCTCAGTGCACATTCTGTGAACGCTTCCAGCTTTCTTTGTCTAGGCGCCTATATTTCCGGCTCGTTTTACTGTAGAAGATCTCCTTGTACCAACGTATATTGTTAGTAGGCGGCCATTGTTGTTTGTTTCCGAATTTGTTGAAGTTGAGCGGACCCAGGTAAATAGGTTCGCCCTTGGTATTTATAATTTTAGAGAAAAGTTTTGTCTTAAACTGTTTGTGCTAAATCAAATAGCTATGGCTCATAAATCACGCATCACTGGATAGAGCGTCGATGACGGACAGATATACTCCCTTTATCTGTTTACGCCTATAGCAAATACTTTTTTTTTTTAAATGACAATCTCAGTTGACTGCCGAAATTTCCTTCATAACTTAATTAACATCTTGCGTTTTGCAATGTGGAAAAGAGGACATAGGATAGATTCTAAAATAGGTAAAACTAATCTTTTTGCAGGCTAATAATATTTCTTCGTAGATGAAAATTTTGGAACCCTTCCGGAACTGTAGATACCGGAGCTGGATTGCGTCCTTGAGAGAGGATGTTGTGGTTATCCCATCTAAAACATAAGCTCAAAGTGAATTCTAAGTTTCTAATACAATAAAAAAATGAAATGCGCTTACAATTCTTTGTAATGCCTAATTAGAGCGCAGCTCTTGAAGGAGGAAAGGGTATCCTCCTCTTTCCCCTCCTTACCCTCCCCTCCTCCTTTCCTGCTCCCGTCCCAGTTAGCGAGAAATTTTCCCGCTAAATATAGCAAAATGTTCGTTGCCGTTTTGCTTGTTGCTACCGCTCGTGGGTGTCTGTAGCTTCACAGACCCCCATCAGGCTTAATCTTGAAATCTTCTGATTTGTTTGAAAATTAGTTTTCTTCACTTTTTCTGCCGGCAGCCGAGAAACACTAGTCTAGACTAGCGTTTCTGGGCTGTATGCAAAACAAAAACTAGATCCAAACAAAACAATAATTGAAAAAATTAACTCTTCCTACCCTTTAAGACTAGTTGGGTCGCGGCGTGCTCGCGCAAAAGAAATCTTATGCATTTCCTTTAACGAAAAAACGCCGTATGAAGAATATGTCACGGCATATAGCCTCCTCTATACTGACAAAGCCTGGCAGATCACCACGAGAACCGGCCACCGAAAGTGAAAAGGTAGAGCGGCAGACAACGAATGGAGAGGAGAGGCGATTTAAGGTGCGACGCCCACCCTTAGTTAGTGTGATTCCTGAACCAACAGATGGCGGTGGGATCGCCTTCCAGACCTGTACATCAATGCGAGAAATCGCGTGTGGTGGCGCTTTGATACAGTGGAACATTTTTCTATATCCAGAATTTGACATCCCTGGTCCTTCGCTTGTTTTTCACTGCGCGAGCTTTCTTTGGAACGCGCACGTTGCGCCATTTCTCGTGCAAGGGGCCAGTTGCCCACGCTACGAGCTCACGCCTCCAGCAAATGTGGTCAGAACAAGACGCGGAAATCATCCGGAGCCAAATGTCGGGGCACATAGCACAACAAAAGAACCGACGCTTTAAAAAAATATAAAAAAATGCCTGTGCGCTGTTAGCCCCCCGCGGAGATTTCGGAGGCCAATTACACATATTGCAATGTGATCAAATTTCTATGACGGGCCGGCCCTTTTCTCGTGCATGCGGTTGTCTCTTTGTGGATTTCCAGGAGAACGTGATGACGTTATTAGCGGCGAGATGTTTTGGTGGCGCCCTCCTATGGTTCCCCCTTGTGACGTCATTACCTTGCGAACAACAAGTTCGATGGTGTTTGTAAATAGCATGGTGGAAGCATGAAATCATTGCGCTCTCAAAGGAACCTGCCAGCACCGTCAAAATTAAAGTTCTTTCATTCCTCTTATTTCCGTCGATGATAAATCCCCTTTCCGACGTCATAGTCAGCGTTCGGCCAATCGTGGAAAGCCGACCACAGCGACGCTTTCGGTCGCGCACGGGGCTAATAGACTTGGGTTTCCAAACTTCTAGCTTGAGTAATTAAATACCTCAAAAATCAAAACAAATGAACCTTTTTGGGGGCATCATGTGTCTTATTTGGGTAGCTGAATTTTTTTTTTTTTTGCTAAGAACCATGAGACTTGAAAACACAAAAAATTACGCTCAGGTTTCGATAATGAGTTAAGGTAAACCCAAAGCAGGACGGGTGAGAGAGTCATAATAAAAGAGTGCCAAGGTTAAAATTAACTCGGAGCAATAAATGATAAGAATTAATTTTTATACGGGTTAAAGGAGCTGTGCAACGATATTCAGTTGGAATGTTTTTCACTTTACACGAGCTTACTGGCACTGGTGGGACTCAAGGATACTCGCACGCAACGCCACTGGCCAAGAAACTCCTTTGTTGCGGTGTAATTTCAAGGACAAAAGCGATCATTTTCATTCAATCTCTCCTTTGCAAAATTTGATGACGTAGCGTGGGGATCGCAGTACCCTCCAGTGACGATATTTGAATGCGGTTCATAGATTGGACCCGAGCATTGCGTGGGCGCTCGATTTGGGCTCGTGATAATTACTAGCTCGAGAAGCATTCGGGTAGTGGCCCGTGTCCAATCGCTTCAACGACGACAATAGCCGAGCCATAACAATGTCTGGAACTCAGCGCGTGTCCTCTGCTTTGCCAACCCCAGCGCGTGGCTATGATCAACATTGGCGGCGTATAATCCATTCCAGGTCACGTGGCCGCTTGTTCTGGCTGCGAGTTGAGGGGTTGAACGCTGCTCGTTTTTCTTTAATTTGTTTCTGGGACTTCTATTGCGTGGGGTGAAAAACGAACGCGTGTTTCATAGGTCATCAACGTCAGGGATTCGTTCTAAGCGGTATTTGCGCAAAGTACAAAAATTGTTGCATCGCCCCTTTATAGCGATAAATTCAGTGACTTGCCTGAGCAAAGATTCTGGGTCATGTGGATGGCTTTTGCACAGAGTTGAAGCAAGCAAAAATTAAATAAAGTGCAAACGGGTAGAGTTTAAAATGTTAAGAAATATAGTGCCAGCACGCACATGGTGCGCTGATTAAGACTGAAACAACCCTACATTCTACACTTGCGTTGAGCGTATCAGAAAGTTAAGGGCGCATTGAAAGCTAAAACTGTGTACAGATATACTGCTCCAGGCCATGTTGTTTGAATGTTCATAGTACTTTATTACCCCCAGATTGAGGTTTAAGTTGTCCCCTGATTCCCTACAACATAAAGAAGGAAGCATTCTAAATCTGGGTTGCTAGAAAAACTCCACCTGCTGACAGCTACCAATCATCTCGGCGCCAATGACGAGTATTCACTGCATGCCAACGGTCGCGTGCTTAGAGCGAGTTATTCCCACGTGATTTCACACAATCGCAGTTGTTCTTGACAAACAACATTGTTTACTGACGCAAGCAGCCGCATTTGAAGGTTAGAATATTTTTATTGCTTTTGGCACACATGTGGCAAGTAGCATGGGTTCTTGAAATCCGCGAAATAGAATGCATCCTGGGTTACCTTGTTGTCTAATCCATGTAGCATACAAAAGAGCACAAGCTGAATCGCAGTGGGAAACGAAAACAATAATAATACACACGTGTGTAATTACATGAAAACTGAGACGTACACATAAGCAGAAGGTAAGCTTTGTTTCACTAAACAGATTACCAGTAAAGTATTCGGTTTTATCGTGCGGGCGAAGCGGAACATACAAGCGCGAGCATACTGCCCTGAACTACTCTTCCAGTGAACAAGCGCACCATTCAAAGCATGGAGCTCGCTTTCACAGCTTTTAGGGCGCTCAAGCATTTTAAAGCTCAAATATAATTAATTCTGTTATTTTTTTTATTTTTATTAAGTGCGCCTTTTTTGTGTGTTTTTTGCGTTAACGTGCAATTTTCTTAGTTGTATAGTATATTTTTCCAGAATCCGACAACTATAGTCTGTTTCATCATAAGTAAGGGCCTCATATTCAAAGATTTAAACCAGACAAAAAAAAATTGCTGAACACGCGAACACTCACTAAAGAGTGCAATTTAACGGCGCATTCAAACTTTGTCGCTAGTTTTTTAAAGAGCAGGAGTTTCGTAGGGCCAAATTGTTACCCGTTGTAGATTTTAAATTTAGCCAGTGCAGTGCAACGGTTAGCTGGGAGTCTTTGACGTACGTCACGCAGTATATGTGATACGCGATCGCATGACGGTAGGATGCAGATGGGCGCCAGAACCAAAGGTCCCTGCTAAATACTCTTGATAAAGGCGTTTTTACAAGTGCACGCCAACCATTGTCGTAGAAACGCGCAAGACACGTGCCACGAACGGGTGCTCCGCCGCCGTTTGCTTCCAAGGGCCAGACATTTTAGGGCTGCGCCGCCATTTGAATTCATGGGCCGCTCGAGACACGGGCCTCGTGCACTGGCATACATGACGTTACTTGTAGTGCCACTAAATAAGCTACGCTTCAGAGTAACGACACTTGGCCATATTGTGGCTTAAAATCATGGTTGCCAGTTATCTGAAGCTTTATCTGAAATCACAGGAAACGTTTTTCCGTCCTCCACAAATGTTTAAACAGTCCGCGACAGAGAAAAGCAATATTACATGAGCTTCCTAACACCGAATCGAATGCAGAGGAAGTCGCACTTTTGAATCATGACGATCTGCAGTTGCCTCTGCTCTGCACAAGCCCCAATATGGCGGCTCCCACAACAATATCGGGGAACGGAGTGCCGATACTCTAAGCGCAGCTCATTTAGTGGCTCTAGTTACTTGAAAGACCACGCAAACACATCGAGGGGCTTTAGTCCCTACTGGCTCTAGTCCCTACCGGATCTGCAGCGTGAGCTCCGTGCTTTGAACAGAGCTCGCGCTAGGGCATCTCCACGCGCTCTGATCTGCGGTGCCACAACACATACATAGGTTGCACTGACGTAATTTGGTCCTCCTTTCTGGTGGCCGAACTTCCTCGGGCGTAGCCTTTACTGTGCATATTCTGCGAGCAGTACACGAGCGTCGCGAGCGAGCGGAAACGAGTGAGCACAGCTTCATTATACTTCGTTTCACTTTATCTGCGAGCGAAGCCAATAGCTAGAAGCGCGAGACCAGCGCTTTTTGCATTTTTCCCCAGCTCGCGCGCTCGAGGAAAGCCTGAAGGCACGGAGCTTTCGTGCTCGCGCTTCCAGCTTTGCCTTCGCTCGCACATAAGGTGAAACGAAGTATAACAGCAGGTTTTGGCCACCAGAAAGGAGGAAGGATATGACGTCACGTGCAACCCATGTATTCAACCAACGATCCAATTCCGACTTGGTTTAGCCTAGTGACACTAAATTAGCTCATTAGTGGCTCTAGTTTAGCCTAGTGAACTAAACCAAATGAGCTACGCTTAGAGTATCGGCACTCTTTTCCCCGATATTGTTGTGGGCGCCGCCATCTTGGTGGTTAGAACAAAGCAAACGCAACAGCCGATCGTCATGATTCTAAAGTGCAACTTCCTCAGCATTACTTTCTGTGTTAAGAAGCTCACGTAATATTGCTTTGCTTTGTCGCAAACTGTTTCAACATTTGTGGAAGACGGAAAAGCGTTTCCTGTGATTTCAGATAAAGCTTTAAATAACTGACAACCATTATTTTAAGCACCAAGATGTGTATGAAGCGTAGCTTATTGAGTGGCTCTAGTTTAGCCGAACCGCACAGGCACAGAAAGAGAACGAACTGCTTGACCTCGCGATCTTGGCGCTGCATCAGTGGCTTCATCAGACCTAGAGCGTGTTTAGTGGCACTAGTCAGCTCGTAGCGTTGACTGCGCTCCAAACTAAGATAAAGCGAAGGAAATATTCAGATCTTAGGTGTTTACAAACCAAGCCAACGAAAATCACCTAACACGCCAAAAAAAACATTGCGGGTTTATTTGCACTAACTTGAGATCTTTTGACTTGCAACCGAAACTCCAGATTGGCCACCGTCAGATCGCGGGCACCTCGGCCGGTATTTAAACCTGACAGATATGGATTCATAGGCCAGCGCTTTTGGCTCAGAGGTACTGAGAGGTTTTAATGTTTTGTTTTATTACCATTGCCACTTAAGAGCCGCCGAGATGTTTTTTTTAAACAATATATAGTCGAACCATTCCTACAAGCATAGTTAGGGCGAAAATGATTGTTGCAAGTGATAAAAACGTTAAAATGTTTTCGCATACGTGGCGGAATTCGTTTTAATAGGCCCATTTCATTCGTGTCGCGTCAGGCATGTGTACTGACGCGCAGTAGAACGCGCACAAAAGCAGATGTGGTGCACCCGTAACCTCTAGTAGCCTCGCGCTTGTTATTCTGGTATCGCTGCCTCGCTCACTGCTGGAATCCAGGCATCTGACACCTTAAAATCTGGCGCTTTTTCTGTGTTTCCTGTGGCGTTCGAAGCGGCACACGACGGAAAATGCACATCAAGCTATTCTTGAACACGTGTCGCCATCTGTATTTTATATTAAGAAAATGCAATTTGCCGTAACTGAATGGGAATAGTTTGAGGTCTAATAACATTCTTAACGTGTGATATATCAATATAGAAGTTTCGGAAAAAATAATATTGAAGGATGCTTCATAATTTAATGTCTCGTAATTTTGATTATTTGACGTTAAATTATGAGCATCCTTCAATGATATTTTTCAGAAATATGATGATATATCACACGTTAAAATGTTATTAGACCTCAAACTATTACATTCGAAATTACGGCAAATTGCTCTTAATATAAATTTTGAATGGCGGCAAAAATAGCTTGATGTCGATTTTCAATCGTTGATGCACTTCAGCGCCACGAAAATTTGGAAAAACACCGAGATTAAGATTGTCAACGTGAACGAATATTCACCAGAACAACAAACGCGAACTGAAGGTTACGGGTGCACCGAAATCCTGCTTTGTGCGCGTTCTACTGCGCTGATCATTGCGACGCATTACAGGCCTATTAAACAATTCCGCATCTATCGCCGCAGTAATCGGTAATGGTTCGACTATATATTGTTTAAAAAAACATCTCGGCGGCTCTTAAAAAGTGACGATGATAATAAATTAGGCGCGATAAGACCTGTCATTACCTCTGGTCGCGCTATTTATGAATCCCGCAAATGCAATCGGGTTTGTACACTGACAGTTGCCTACATTGACAATCACGAGTTTCGATTTTGAAGTCAAGATCTCCGAAATTTAGTACAGATAAACCCGCAATTTTTTTGGCGTGTTATATGGGCAAGTCTTTATCTTGATTTGAACGCAGTCAATACCGCAAACACACTCTGGGTCTGATAACCGTCTACAGCATAAGATCGCGAAGATCCAACGGCAGATTTATAACTGCCCGACAACGCAATTGCTTATTCAACAAACCATCAATAAACGCTTCATACATCTTGGTGGCAAAATGGTTGTCAGTTGTTTAGAAACATCAATCTGAAGCCACTTTCATCTTCCACAAATGTTGAAACAGTTGCGATAAGCAAAACAATATTACGTGAGCTTCTTAGCACAGAAGTAGTAAGCACGGGAAGTTGCGCTGGGAAATCATGACGATCGACTGTTACGTTTTGCTGTTCTAATACCAAATGGCAGCATACAACAACTCTTCGGAAAAGTCACCATTACTCTAAGCGTAGCTCGACAGTTTAGTTCACTAGATTTAAACTAGAGCCGCTAATGAGCTAATTTAACAAACAAATCGAATTGAATCGTTGGTGCTCCATGGGTGCGACGTCATAATCACTCAGCCCTGCTGTTATACTCTGCCTTATGTGCGGTAGAACGGAAACAAACGCGAGCACGAGAAATCCATTGCCCTTCGAGCACCTCTCGAGCACGCGAGCTGAGCGCTTCAACTACATTTGGCCTAAATACTGATAAATTGAGAGCGAAGTATAATGAAGCTGAAGTAACTCACTCATCATCTCATGTACTTCGTGTACTGCTCGTCTTCACAGTAAAACTACGCCCGAGAAATTCGGCCACCAAAGGAGGACAAATTTTGTCGGTGCAATATATGTGATGACACCGCAGATCAACGTGGGCTACAGCGCAGCTCTGTTCAAAGCACCTTCCGCTGCAGACTCAGTAGAGACAAGAACCAGTAAGGACTAAAGCCCCTCGTCTGTTTGCGTGATGAAACTTCAAGTAACTAGGCCACTGACCGCTTAAGAATATCATTGTTGTGGGGGCTACACCATGTGGGGCTTGTGCAGAGCAACTACCGTATTCAAATTGACTTCTCTGCATTCGATTCGTGTTAAGCTCATCTGTCTGCTTTTCTCTGTCATGAACTATTTAAACTGTTAATGAGACGGAAAAACAGATTTCCTGTAATTTCAGATAAGCCATGATTTTAAACCACAATATGAGCAGAGTATCGTACTCTGAAGCGTAGCCCCAGTGGCACTTCATGTATACCAGTGCACAGGCCATGTGTATGAATTCAAACGACTAAATGTGGCCCTTGAGACGACGAGCGTGACTCTTAAGTTTCTACGGCAATGGACAACGTACTTGAAAAAACGCCTTTATCAGAGTATTTGGGGCCTTTTCTTCTGGCGCCTCACCTATTTCTATCGAGAAATGCGATACGTGACGTACATCAAATTTCCAACCTTCTACTAATGGCCATCAACGAATAATCTGGCCCTACAAGCTGCTCTTTACAAACTAGCGATGCTAAATACGCACAGTGAGTGTTCGCGTGTTCACAATTTTTTGTCTGGTGAACCTGGGCCCTTACTGTGTCGGATTCTGGAAAATCTGCTATAGGAAAATTGCACGTGCTACCAAAAATTTACAAAAAAAGACGCATACAATAAATAAAAATGAGATTATTATATTTGAGCTTAAAATGCTTGAGGCGCACCTAAAAACTATGAAACTACGGCTCCATGCTGGTAAACATTCACTGGAAGAGCGGGAACCTTTTTTCTCTTCGCGCTTCGCTTTACTGTCTGTTTTAGTGAACAACGCTGTGTGTTCTCGGACACTCTGTAATTTTTGCGTGTCTCATTATATTGTTTTCGTTTCCCTTTCGCATTCAGCTTATTATGCTGTTTATGCTCATGGAACCAGACAACAGGTAACCCAGTTCGCGGATTTCAGAACCTATGCTTGCCACGTATAGCCAATAAATATTCCTGGCAATGACTTAGCTATCAGTAAACAATGTTGTTTGTCAGGAACAGCTGCGGCCTGTGAAATCACATTAATAACTCGCTCTAAGCACACGCCGAGAATGATGACACAATCAGCAGGTGAGTTTCTATTTGCAAATTGTTTCCTTCTTTTTAGACCGTCGAGTTTAACAAACCCAATCTGGTATCAGCTATGAACATTAGGCTTTTAATGGCAATATATCTATACAAGTTCTTTCAATGCTTCTTTCGATACGTAACACGAAGTGTAAAATGTAGATTTGACTCCCTCAACAATCAGCGCCCCTTATTCTTCTGCAAACTCTGCCGTTGCACTTGTGAGTACGCTGCTTCAACTCTGTGCAAAAATAGAATCACAGCACCGTAATCACTAATTTAGCAAAGGCGATGCAACAATACATTGCTGCAATGCTAGCAGACAATCCCTGACGTTATTGACACAATAACACGCATGGATTTCACCCCACTTTGAAATAAGTCCCAGGCTAAATTAAGAAGACAGCAGCGTCCAACCACCTCAATGCAGCCAAATTCTTGGCCACGTGACCTGGGTAATGATTGATCATGGCAGAATTTAACTATATTCCAATTTCTCGAGCTTTCGGCTTCTAATGTCGTTATTTAACAATTGGACACGTTACTACAGATGCTTCTCGAATAGTATTATCACGGTAAATCGAAGCATACATGCTCGGAGTCTCTATGAATACATTCACTGGAGGTACTGCGATCCCCGCTACGTCATCAAATACAGAAAACTTGAACAATGATCGCTTTATCACTAGTAACACTGACAAGGATAGCTGGCCGAGTGGCGTTACGTACTGAAATCAGACACCGATACTTCAGTAAACATTGTAAGTGAAAGGCATTCAACTGATATCGTTGCGCAGCTCCACAACCCGTGTAAAAAATTAATTCTTGTCATTCTCAGTTATTTTAACCTTGGCCTCTTTATTATGACCTACTGCATCTACTGAAAGGTTTACCTGGCATTATCGAATACAGTAATTTTGTGTTTTTCAAGTCTCATGGTGCTAGCAAATTCAGCTACCCAAATAAGTACATGATACCCCAACTTGTTTAATTTAATCTCAAATGGCGACAATCCTAGCGCATGTTTATGACTATGACGTCGGAAGACGAGAAATGGAAATTTCTTGCCGAATATTCCTTTAATTGCAATGTGCTTCCACCGTATATTTCATCGAACTTGTTGTTCGCAAGTATGACATCGCAGGAACAAGAGAACCACCAAAGCTATCCTCGCCGCTAATGTATCATCGATTCTGGAAATCCAGTGTACATGCGGCCATCACAAATTTGATCGCATTGCAATAATAACAATTGGCCTCAGTCTGGCTTTACGAACCCACATATTTTAAGCGTCGATTTTGTTGTGCATGTGCTGACATTGAAGCTCGGATATTTCCGTCTATTCTGACCACATTTAGACGTAATCGCGGCGTGGGCAATAACTACATCTTTGGCGATGCGCGTTCAAAGCTCGCGCGGCGTAGGCGAGATTGGATATCAAATTCTGGATAAACAAAATGTTCCACATATCAAAGCGCCACCACGATTTCCTCGTGTCTTTTGGGTCACCAGACGTCCCGCCATCTGGTAGTTCAGAATCACACTAACCAAATTGAAGTCGCACCTTAAATGCCTCTCCTCCATTGCCATACCTTTCATAGCGGCCACATTCCTCGACAGGCTGTCATTAATAAGTATGCCGTGATTTGTCTTCATGCGGCGTTTTTCGTTAAGGAAATATAGATGCGCGACGCACCTCACCCAACTGTGTAAGGCAGGAAGAGTTAATTTTTTCGGTAATTGTTTGTTTGGATCTAGTTTTGTTTGCATACAGCTCAGAGCGCTAGTCTATTGTTCTCGACGCCCGCTGAGAAACAATTTTCAAACAAATCGGGAAGATTTCAGATTACTGATAGTATAATGAGCCACAGACACCCGCGGCGGCAACAACACACAGTAGCGGGAGCTGGACAGAACGAGAAGGAGGAGGGAGAATGAGAGGAGGGAAGAGGAAGGATACCCTCACCCTTCTCAAGAGCTGCGCTCTTACAAGTACCAAGCACGCCCTGCCAAATTCACTTTGAACATGGAGCTCACAACATCTCTCTCAAGGACGCAATCCTTCCGATATCCCCAGTTCCGGAAAATTTAAGTACTCATCTACGAAAATACAAAGATTAGTTTTACCCTATTTTATCCTATGTCTACTTTATTATAAACACAGATATTCAATTAAGTTATGAGGAGAAATTTCGACAGTCAACATCATTTAAAAAAATTGTTGCTCATAGTGTTATCATATCCATGAATGTTTTAACTACATTTATTCTTCGGCTGAACTAAGACCTATACAAATTGAACTATGGGTCACTGAACAATTCGAATAGCAGTAATACTGACTGTACGTTGGTACAAGGAGATCTCTACAGTAAAGACAGGCCGAATCATAGGCATACAAATTCAAATGACGTTTTAAGTATTACTTTGAGCAGGTCAATTTACAAATGTGTAAGGCCTGCTAAACACAAAATGAGCCGAGTATACCGATCAACATTGGACACATTCGCAGACGAATGAGTTAGTGACTATCAACCTGGCATAAATCACCGATCGCCAGGCAGGCAACGGGTGCGTTGCCTACAAAACCGACACCTCGCATCGCTATATTACGGGAAATAGTGCTGCGAGTCCATCTCAGAAATTTGTGGCAATCACAAGATTGAAACATCTTAGCGGTACAGCAACGCTCCATAAAATTACCCGTATATCCTGCTCTACAGAATATCACCGCATAAAAAAACAGTATGAACAATGATACTATACTCGTTTCAGCTTGGGTCCAGACGCAGCCGATGCTACGAGCGCGGCGTGTGGCCCTGAATAGTGCTTGCATTGCACAACGCCGCAGGGACAAACGCCAGACCCAAACAAGCAAGTATAATATTCACATCACACACCGTATTCTGCACCGAATATTTCAAGACGATGGCATAGAAGGTTCCTGAGTTGGATCACGATGTATTGCCTCTGCGGATAGCTTATCAAGATTAACTCAAAAGTCTGCACTTATTCTTGAGTAAAAAGCTTGAATGATATGATCCGAAAAAATAAATATGATCCTGCAATGATATGCTGAAATTAGTAGTGCCCCACATCGCAATACAAATATACGTAATTTCGAGACACAATAAAATTCCAACGGGCAGAATTTCAAAATAAAAAATACGAGATTTACCATTCATTATAGTAGTAAAAAGAAATCGAATGTGACAACAGGCCTACTTGTTCTCAATTTAACATTTCAAAATTTTCCAAGACGGATCCATT
Organism: Ixodes ricinus; assembly: GCA_037355805.1. Classification (NCBI taxonomy): domain Eukaryota; kingdom Metazoa; phylum Arthropoda; class Arachnida; order Ixodida; family Ixodidae; genus Ixodes; species Ixodes ricinus. Next base: position 32,352 of record JAZHYW010043241.1, read on the forward strand.
CACTGCGATTTATCTCGAGCTAGTACATCTCCAACTGGGCCGCCCAATACGACAGGGCCGCCTTGACGATAAGTCTCAAGTCCGGAGAACCTAACACTATCACCGACAGCGGAAGCCTATTGCCTCGACTCACGGATTGCTCCAGCAACGCGTGAAGATTTCACTACATCCGACCCTTCTATGAATGGCCACTTCAACCGAGGACATTTTCCCGGCCCTTTTAACCGCCTCCCGCAGAAAAAGCTGAATCAATTCATGTTTCTACTGAGCTCAAATACTGCGCTACCTCGAGTCCCGGACGTTCCAGCGCAGCCAGTACTACCAGCAAACACGGAACCACACTGGGCGCGGTGCAACTGGGTGCCTCTGGCCAAGCGTTTGACGCTGATATCCTTTGGCTGGCTGTTCTCTTCGCGGCGTGAGGCAGCCTTTCCCGTGGGTGGCAGCTAGTGAAACCTTTGGTACCGCCGTGGCTCGTCCTCTTTTCAGGCGAGCGCAACGCCCCGTGCTGACTCGTTGCTTGCGGCACGTTTCCCATCAATAGGAAACCTGGAACCATCCGCCAGGATGATACCTGTTATCTTTGGCCAAGTTGATCAGTGGTCTCGTCGGTCGGTGGCTGGACAACCGATGCGACCATGGCGCAGCTCCGAAGGTTTAATCGGAGCCGTGGGAGCGTCGCCCTCGGACCTCCGGATACTGATACTGGCACCCTCCATTGCCCCGTCTGCCAGGTACCAAGTGAATCGAATCAAGTACAAAGGTAAAAATGTACCTAGATTGCAGCTAATCGTAAGACACCTGGAATTGCGTACTAACCGCTCGCCCCTGCATTGCAGTGCGGTACTTCAGGCTCTTCCTTGCTATTTACTGCAGATTTGTCGGGTATCATTGGAGTCGAAATTTTTATGATGACTGCGCAGAGCGGTTCGTAGGTGTGCTTGTGTGTTGAGTGCAGTGTCACGTCGGGTGGAGATTTAATAAGACGCCTTCTTGCAGCCACATTGTTGCCACGGCTGTTTGCCATGTCGCGCCGGAACCTGTCCCCAGTTGCCGTTCTTTGCCCTCGGAAGCCGACCTTAATGTCGACGGGCCCAGAAGACGTCGGCGGCAGCGCATGAGTCGAGTACTATCCCCAACCTTCACGACATTTGGCTGAAAACGCTCGAAACTGCTGTAACATGTTTTTTGTTTCGTTGGCCACGGGAACGAGCACATTTTCTGATGCTGGTTTCATATTGCAGATTGTATTATACCGCGATGTTACGTGCTACGTTAATACTTCAGTCACTGTTGTATTGTATTTATGTGAAAACACCACCAGGGTGGAATACGGGCGACAGCTGCGCGCATCTGCAAGTTATCACCACTACGCCAACTGTCGGAAAATAGTCATTTGATTTGCGATGAAAGATCAATTTTTCGGATCAGCTTATTCGATAAATTGGTAGGTATTGGCTTCATTTAGCATCTCGTTCACTCAAATGAACACCCCCACTAAGCTAAGTGTCGTTAGATGAAACATCATGGGCGAGACCTCATTCGCTAAAGGCGTCGTTCGATCAAGTCAGTGCCTCCCGTCATCTGGCATGGAGTGTTAATGCTCAAGATTTATGGACTCTACCATTTTTGCAGTAGAAGGTAACTGTAAGCAGTACCGCCATTCTGAAATTGTTGGAAAGTAACACTACTTGAATGCAGATACCAATGAATACCTAGGTTTGTACCTCGAACTGGCTAAAAACTACCTAAATTAGGCGGAGAATTGCTAGCCTATAATCAGTGACAGGTCAGAACGAGTGGAAGCTCCTCCCAGCCCTTTCCTTGAGCCCAGACAGGCGATTGGAAGGAGGCGAACTCCCACCACCGCTCGCTCTGGGAATGAGCAGATGGAGGAACTCCCCTTCGTTCTTGTGCACAACCCCTGTCGAACATACCCAACAAGAAGCCAGCCTGCCGGTTACCCCATGCCCGTGGCGAAGTACGGAGATGAGCGCGGCCCGACATCCAAGCTCTAGTTTCCAGAAGGAAGAGGAATTGTGTGACCCACCAACACATGCCACCGGCGCTCTTCGTCTCGGATGACCACTCGCAGGAAACGGCCTACTGGCAGTTCGCGGGCTTACCGAGCAGATTTCTTGAAGGCGATACGTAAACTGAACCTGTAAAATTTCGGAACAACTGTCTGTGTCACCAACGGCCCTGTCTATAAGGATTTAGATTCAATTACATAGTGAAGCTTCGTGACATTTTAATTTTTATATTTTTATGGGTGTTCTTTACTCGCAGATGTTAACGAAGCATATGCGCCCATGCACAATGGCGACTGTTTATACATGAATATTAACCGCATTGCTTCATCCATATGACTGTTGTCATTTCTATTTACCATCGGTGCATATGCGAAGCATGCATGCCTCATTGCGCGAAATCTAACGTGTACGGCTGTTTCAATGACAAAATAGCGCACGTCGAAGATGTATTCTCGGGAAATTTTAAACAAACAAATGAATGGCTTTATTAAAAAGAGTAATAGTAGGCAGAATCGAACTCGGGACTTCAGGGTGCAATAGCACGCTCAACCCCGTTAATGACAACAGTTCTTTTATTTTTATTGCAGAGTAAGAAAAATGACGCCAATAATAATGAATTAAAGATAACAAAGGCAATATAATTTTTTAAATGGTGTTTTCGGCATCCTTGGCCACTTTACTAGAAGCAGACATTGAGACACATGAACGACAAAGAACCGAACAATCTCAGTTCGGAGCCTCCAGCGGCAGTGACCCTCAAAGTTAAAGACAGGACATCCCCTGGCGGGAGAAACAGGGTCTTCCCGTACTAAATTCGGAAAATTTACCCCAATGAATACACATGCGTGTATATCTAGATGATTCTACATCCGTGCCCTACTGATTCCTACATCGAGCCCAAATCAAGAACTAAAGAGACGAATATATCTCACCGCACGCGTCTACGAGGAAGCAGAGCAGTTCGGCCGAGTAAAATGTTCCTATTACTGTAGATAGGTGTAGTTTCGGTGCTCTACTCGCTCGGCGACTTCTCTGCTCGTTCAGCAGTACATGTACTACCAAGTTAGACAGGACGATGGCAAAAACATTGACAAGCAGGACGTCTGTCTACCTGCAGGCAGCAGCGAGCTGACGTCAAATAGTTCGGCAATGACTAAGGAATCGATGTCTAGTACCGCGGTGAGTTATAACAGCGCGATGTATGTCGTTTTCGTTTATCTGCATGAACGACAACTCTGCCGCTCTCGCGAGCAGTGGGCTTCCGTTGTGACAGAACGGGCTCACATTGATGGCGGCCTCCCGCAACAGACGCCAGCAAAGCAGGGAACTCGCGCAGACCGTGAAACGACGCGTATGCGTTGGGGCGATAGGGGAAGATTCTTGGCAGCGACCATTTCTCAGAGGAAATAAACAGCGCCAGTAGTGGACTCGCAAACCGGACGTCCTCGTCATCGAAAAGACAGAGTAACCCCACTCGTAACTAACGTCATGAACCGATCGTGTGCATTGTCGATACAGCACGCAGGTGGCATGACTACATTTTGCAAGTCCCTCGTTTTCTAAATGCTTACGGTACTGTATCTGAATCAAATTAGGCATTCCCACGCTCGTTCTTTTCTATTTTATTGAGCTGGCCCTCTTCGTTGATTGGCATGACGAAAGGAGCAAAACCCAGTATGCTGTTTATTCGGTTTGTAATTTCTGTCGAACCTTCACCTTGACCATTGTGTTCCAAAGATCGAACCGTTGTGTTTCGACAATCTGTGCATCTGATGTCGCCTGGCCTATCTGAGCTCCGCTCGAAGAGCTTCTCCTACCTTCCTCGGTGCCTCTTGTCGATCAGCTTACCTTCGACAATTGATTTGCGCTGACACCCTGAAACACAGTAGACGGCGTGGCCTGAATTTGGCTATCGTAGACAATTCCATCTGAATTTCATTATTCCTTTAAAGGAACCTTTCAATTCGTGGAAATGCATGCCTTGTGCTCAAGCGCTCTCCTGTGCTTTCGTGATGTCTAAATCAGCATACCATTCTGCTAACGTAGATGAAACGGGACGCCACCATCGACAGGAAAGATACTATCTCGTGGGCTCAGTATCCTTTCGATGTGCGCGGTATCCTGAAAAATCTATCCAGGAAGGTGTTCAATTCTTCGGCTCTTACAACAGCTGGCTGCGACTGCTGCCATCCTCCATCCTGCTACCCGATTAATAT
>JAZHYW010043242.1:0-14223 GCA_037355805.1 Ixodes ricinus
CTCCTGGACCTCGGCGGCTTCTTCGGCTAGCCGGGTGGCCCAGACCTGATCTTGTGGGTCTGAGCTGAGTAGTAGGGCCTCCCAATGCTCGCGGTCTTGGATTTTGCGGCCATCAATGGTCGGTGCCGCCTGAGAGCATGCCCATAAGATATGTGGCAGATCCGCCTTCTTCTTACAGAATTTACACGCATTTTCAAACTGTCCCGGGTAGAACCGGCTACAGGCCACTGGGTTCGGGTACATGTTGGTTTGGAGGAGGCGCCAGGCCACCGCCTGCTTCTTAGTTAGTTCAGGTTGAGCCGGTGGGTACCGGGCCCGTCCCAGTCGATAGTGATTCGTAATTTCTCGATAGGTGAACATGCGGTCTCCTCGCGTTCCCGGTTGGGCGGGCTCACTGGCTCGGCGTGTAAGACCTCGAGCTACTGTGTGAGCCGCCTCGTTGCCTGGGAGCGAGGAGTGCGCGGGTGCCCAAATAATTTGGATCGTCCCGCGTTGCCGCTGTTGGTGATGGTCACCGTACGTTCTTAAAATTTTGAGCGCCTCTGACGAGATGCGCCCCTTTGCGAAATTTTGGATGGCGATCTTCGAGTCGCTTATAATAATTTTAGCTTTGGTGGAGGCCACCGCTAGTGCGATGGCCGCCTCCTCCGCTGTCTCGGGGTTGTCCGTCGCCACGGTCCCGCTTACGAGGGGCTCCCCGTCCGCGCCCACCGCTACGACGGACATGCCCTTGCAATTTCGATATTCTGCGGCATCTACATAAACCACGTCCTCGGCGTCTTGATATATTCGTTCCATGTTGCGAGCTCTTGCCTCCCGTCTCTCCTTATGGTATTCTGGGTGCATGTTCTTGGGCAGTGGAGGGATTTTGAGGTCCCTCCTGATACTCTTTGGTATGTCTCCCTTAGCTCCGTTTTGTGATTCGTAGTGGATGTTAAGTTTCTCTAGAATGTGCCGCCCCGTGGTGCTCTGTGTTAGTCTGTCATATTGTGCAATGGTGTGCGCTTCTACGAGTTCATCTAAAGTGTTATGTAGCCCTAACTCTAAGAGCTTGTTGTTGGGTGTTGTGATGGGGACGCCGATTGCTTGCTTGTAAGCCCTTCGTATCAGTCCTTCCATTTTGCGCTTTTCGGCGACCCCAAATACTAGATACGGCGCCACATAGACGACTCGGCTAATGATGAAGGCCTGCACTAAGCGAATTAGGCCGGCCTCCCTCATGCCGTAACGCCTATTGGCAATTCTTTTGATCAGCCTAATTGTTTGTTGTGTGCTATTTTCCAGCGCCTTTAGTGTTTCGTTGTTTCTGCCCTCCGCATGCACCCGGAGTCCTAGCACCTTGATTTGATCCACGATGGGGATCGCATCCCCGTTCGCTCTTATAGCAATGCTTGGTGCTCCTCCGTACTGTTTTCTAGTGGTGGGATACACCAACAGGAGCTCTGATTTCTGCGGCGAGCAACTGAGCCCCCTTTCCGTCGCGTAGCGATCGACTGCCTCCACTGCTCGCTGTAGCGTTTCTTCTATTTGAGCCTCACTGCCGCTTGTCACCCATAGGGTAACATCGTCGGCGTAGAGACTGTGGTTGAGGCCCTTGATCTTATCTAGGATTTTCGGCAAGCCGATCATCGCTACGTTGAACAGAAAGGGAGACAGGACCGAACCCTGCGGTGTACCCCTGCTACCTAGCTCTATCTCTTCGGATTTTATGTCTCCTATCGAGAGTTTGGCCGTGCGGCTCGAGAGAAAGTCCCGAACGTAGGTGTAGGCTTTGCGGCCTACCCCCAGGTCCCGAAGGTTCTCCAGAACCGCCTTGTGTGTAACGTTGTCGAAGGCCTTGGTGAGGTCCAAGCCCAGGATGGCTTTCAGCCCTGCTGCCCTGCCCCGGGCGTCGAGTATTTGGTGTTTGATTTGGAGCATTACGTCCTGCGTCGAGAGATGCGGTCTGAACCCAATCATTGTGTGTGGATACAGTCCCCTGTCCTCCATGTGGTTGTTTAGTCTCGTGAGAACGACGTGCTCCATCAGTTTCCCCACGCAGGAAGTCAGGGAAATGGGCCGGAGGTTCTCGATCTGTAGTTTCTTGCCGGGTTTGGGGATCATGACCACTTGCGCAGTCTTCCACTGCTGCGGTATTTCGCCCCGCTCCCAGCACTCGTTCATGTATCTCGTAATTGCTTCAATCGACTCGTCGTTCAGGTTTCTGAGTGTCTTGTTGGTGATGCCATCTGGGCCCGGCGCTGACTTTGTGCGTAGTCGGAGTATCTCAGCCCTCACCTCGGCCTCCGTGATCTCCTCGTCTAGCGTGGGGTTGTCCCTACCCGTGTAGTCTTCTTGAGTTTCCCTCGTTGTAGTGCCTATGTACCTGTTCTGCATCTCGTGTAAGAGTTCCTTGTCTGTACCGTTGTACGTGTGCGTGATCTTGTTGAGATTCTGCCTCTGTAACGTCTTGCTACTGTCGGGGTCTAAGAGACAGCGAAGTAGGTTCCACGTCTTGCGCAGCCCGAGTTGGCCCTCCATGCTGCTGCATGTGGACTCCCATTGTTGCCGGGCTAGGCGGTTGGCGTGGTCCTCGATGTCTCTGTCGAGCCTTGCTATTCTCCTCCGCAGGTTTCGATTCAGCCTCTGGCCTCTCCACTTTTCCTGTAGGCTGTCACGAGCCTCCCACAGATGGAGGAGTTTGCTGTCGGCTGTTTCTAGTCCAGCTTCCTCAGGGATCTCTTTCGTGGCCTGTTTGACAGCTCTGTGTAACTGCGCTGTCCATTGCTCTATGTCTGTAATTGTAGTAGCGTATGTGGTACTGTTCCGTGCTTCTTCGTGTTCGCCTTCGTGCTCGTTTTCGCGCTCACTCCCTTGTATCTGTCTGAAAGTGTCCCATTCTACCATTGTGAGTTTCCTGCCCTGTTTCTTTGTGGGTCCCGTATTGAGTGTCGTAGCAATAATAAAGTGATCGCTGCCCAGGTCCTTCTGCGTGTTGACCCACTTAGGGTCCGGTGCGTTCTTCGTGAAAGTGAGGTCCGGTGTTGTGTCTATGCTCACGCTGTTACCCGTGCGCGTGGGCTGTTGGGGATCGGTGACAAGGGTTAGTCCAACGTGCTGCGCGTCCGCCCAAAGGCTCCGTCCTTTGACGGAGCCCCTTCGGTAGCCCCATGCGGGGTGCGGCGCGTTAAAGTCCCCAACGACCACCACCGTGTTTCTCTTGGCAATATCGAGTGCTTTGCGAAGCAGGGGCCCGAACCGCTGTCGCTGTTTTGGAGAGCTGTATAGATTTAGGACAAAGAGGCTGCCTTCCTTTTTGCTTGATGGTATAATTTCTAAGAGGACGTGCTCAACGTTTGTTACCGTGGTTTCGTGCTGTATTACCGCTAAGTTTCTTCTTACAAGGGTTACAACTAGCGTTTCGCTTTCGCCTCCGTCAGGGGCTGCGGCATATGATTTGTACCCCATTAATTTTGCAAGTCCCATCGTCTCCTGCAAGGCGATGACATCTGGCGCCTCCTCCTTTTTATCGTTACTGTAAGAATTTTGGAGGAACTGCTGAAGGTTTCCCCGTTTCCGGCGAAACCCGCGGCAGTTCCACTGCCAAATTGTGTACTCTGTATTTTTGCTGTTCGGGGCCATATCTAGTTGCTATGTGCTGGTCCCCCTGTGGCCTTGCTGTTGTCACTGCTACTCTCCGCAGCAGCGGGCCTTTGGTAAGGTTTTGTGCTCTTAATTGGTCCCGCCGCTGTGGGACGGCTCTCCGCGAGTGTACTTTCGATGGCTGTAGTTCTAAGTTCAATTCTGTCCATGCGCTGTCCGAGCAGCTCTATCTTTGAGTTAAGTGCATCGAATTGCGCTTTTACGAGCTCCGTTAGACTTTCGAGTAGTTCGTCTCTTGGTTGCGGGTTTTCCTCGGCTTTCCGCTTTTGCGGTGGTGCCGTCACCACCGGGCCTTCCGCAGCAACCGAGGCTATTTGCGCATGTGGGAGGGGGGCGGTGTTAGTGTCCTCCCGCTGGTAATTGACGGTGTGCGGCTCCTGCCTTTTACTTTCTCTGTCTTTAATTGAGCGATTTCTGCTTTAAGATTCCTGTTCTCTTGTAACACTTGATTCAACACGGACTGAATTTGGGCTAGCTGTAGTTCTAGGGCGGATCTGCCACTGTCCTTATGTTGAGGCTTAGTGGGCAGGGAGACCCTATCTGCCCAGCTCACCTGTTGTTGTTGGTCTGGCTGCGGGCCTGGTCCCGGCTGCTGTTGTTGGTGGTTCTGCCGTGGCTGTGGTGGCGGCAGTCGCTTTTCCGAAGTTTGTCGGCCTCTTGGGGTCGACCTAGATCTTGACCGGGAACGGCCTGCTCTGGGTCGGGAGCGGGAGCGGGAGCGGTGGTTGGTGTCTATGGGCGGGAAATCACCTGGTTGAGGGAGTGATTGCTGTGCCGTGCGTTGTTCCCAGAGGCGTTTCCGGATGACATATGGCGTTTTGTACTTGGCCGTGCACCCTTTGTCCGCCGTGGGGTGGGGTCCACCGCACAGCGTGCACTTGGGGGTGCACTGATGGTCTTGGTCAGGATTGCGGGCGCCGCAGCCCCTGCAGATCTTGTCGTTGGGGAAGGGACAAACGTCCATGCGGTGCCCGAGACGGCCACAGTGGTAACATATGTCGATTTGCTTTCGGTACAAGCAGCAGGGGATCAGTGTTGCGCCGTATCGGACCAGGTGCGGAACACTGGGTCCGTCGAAGGCGATGACGATGGTCGTGGTGGAACCGATGCGCTTGGCGGCCAGGGCTAACGGATTGCGGGCATTTATGATGTTAGCGTCGATTTCCTGGGCGCTGTCGGTAAGGGGAATACCTCGGATAACTCCCTTGGTAGTGTTGTCCGGGGCTGCCTCGTATGCGTTGACTTCGTGGGTGACACCATTGACGTGGATAGATTTCATGCGCACGTACCTGTCGGCATTGTGCGGTCGGGGCGTGCTGATCACGACGATGTTTTGTTGAACGTTCGGGCAGATCGTGTCGTCTTGGCTTTCTTCCGGGCTAAGTTGTGTTGCTTGGAAAATGGCTGCAGTCACTGTGGGGCTGCCGACTTTGGGGATATTTAGTGCCCCTTTAGGTCTCACAATGATCTTAATTTCGTTCTCGGGTAATTGGGGCATACGTCCGGCCTTGATAACTTGAGATTTAACGCTCTTCCTGGTTTTAGAGCGAGAGCGGGAGTCTTGCGATTGGTGCGGGTCGTCGTGAGATGAATTTTGGCTCACGTTTCTTGTTGGGACGGCGGGAACGGGCGGTGCGCCAGCCCATTTCGGCGGTCACCTCTTCTGGTGTGATGTCCTCACCGATTACTTGAACGTCCATTCTCCGCTGGTTGAGTTAGGAGCCTGCACGTCGATGAGGAGCGCGCGCAGGAACGCGCCACTTGGCGTCTGATAATGCAATTAACTTAAATGTGCATGGGCAAGTTTGCGTGCCTACAGTCGAATGGAATTGGTTTCACTTGATTGAGCGGTCAAGGCTGTCGCTCTAAAAGTTGTGGAGTGGATATTGACTGTGTGTTGTGTCACAAAGGAAGTTTGCGTGGCTTTTCAAAGCGCAGTAGTTTAGTGGCGTTCTTTGCTCTACGAAAGGGTGTTTGCTGCTGTACCAATCTTGGACAGCCGTCACCTGCAACACCTCTATATGTAGTTTGTCTAATAACTAGTTACAATCCGTATAGTGTAGGGGCACATATGGCTTGTCAAGCTACATAGGAGCAGATTTGTTTCCGCAGTCTTCTCCATCAATTTTAATATTCATTAGGATAGAAATTTCCAATGTTCGTTAGAATAGAAATATGCAATGTTCACTAGAAAGGCTCACTTGTACGCTAATGTAAAATCCAGTAGGAAATCTTATGGAAACCATGGTGCTCCTTGCGAAAAATTCTGAAACGCGGTATAAATGAGTATTTGCTGCAGAGATTATAAGAGGTAGAATATTCCGAGCTGGATACTCAAATAAGAAATGAAGTATGGTAATTTCGAGGCTCCATTCTGAGACAACTTTTATTTCTAGCATATAAACATGATATTACAGACATCCCGGATCTCCCTAGTAATGTACGCCTGTGATACAAGTGCATTTGTTTTCCGGTGGGACAGGACTTTTCTTGAACATCTGACGAACGGATATCTAACAAATCTGTCAGTCCTGGCTTCAAACTAGTTGAGTTACCCTTTAAACTCAGAAATAAAACGAAATACCTTTGTGCTTAAACCAATAAATATACCCAGTGACTCCCCATTGTTCTTAAACATGTAGGTATTGTTATAAAACAAGTGAAACAGCGATACTTTTGGGGGGAGAGGGGGTTTGGTTTAATTGGAGACTTAAGTGGACAACCCATGTGGCCGAACTCCAAAGCAGATTTGAGCAGATCAGTTGGCTGCATACAGAAATAGAAGTATCTTATTCCTAACTGGCTTTAAAAATAATGTACTAGTATTTGCTTCATTCTGAATTGTGTTAGGAATCATGGTTTAGGGTAAAAGTGATACAAAGTACGGAAAACGTAGTTCTACAGAAGAGAGTGCTACGGTTGCTTGAATGCTACAAAGAAGTATACTCGAATTTCCTAGCCATAATTTTTTGTTGGCATAGCATCCTCAAGGCGAATAAAATATATTATTTTAAATTTCTTTAAACAGTATGCAAACCAAAACTGTACAAAATAAATGAGGGAACGAGTGGGTGGTATTCATTCCGGTAGGACAAAATAAACAAGCCTAGCATATGCACAAACTACGCCAAAAGAAGCTCACTTATTCAGTTCCAAATTTGCTATTCCACACTAAAAATGACTCGATTCCTGAGTGGCATATTCAAAATGTAAACAACAAATTAAAAGTAGGGGTCTGAGAACTCTGGTTCGGATCGATTCGCACTGCGTCATTCATTACCTTCACAGTGGAACGGAAAGCCACGACAACCACTTCTCTCAACAAAGTCGAATCTAGAAACAGTGGCATCACTAGGGTCAGCGGCACCCGGGGCGGTGGCCCGCGGCAACACCCGCCCCCCCCCCCCCCCCCCCCCCGGCTCGTTGACCGCAAACACAGCCCCCCTCCGCTTGTCGCCCCTTCGGCGTCCATCCCCCCCCCCCCCCCCCCCCCCCCCCCCCCGAGTCCTCGTGGCCCGTCGCGACTCCTCCCGGAGCGCTGCCACCCGGGGCGGTCCGCCCCCCCCCCCACCCCCTTGGCACGCCACTGTCTCAGAGATGACACTGCGTTATTCGAATACAACCGATATTCCTAAACTTCTTATTAATAGCCTTCTTTCAACTGATATCGCACAGCCATAGTCATCGATATACAAATTTGCCATATACTTCATCGTAGGGCTATTTTATCATTCTCTTTTTATATCCCATTATAGGCAAGTATATCGTGAATTCTTTTTCTATTTTTGTATCGCCTTGGTCATTCTCCTTCGAAGACCTGTTTTTATCGCTTCAACAAAAATACACTATTTCAACGTTTTCGGACACTTCGCGTTATGAATGCAGAAATGGCTTGGTACGTTACACAATGCTTCTGCTGTGTCCTCGTTTCAGTGTACTTGATTCAAAGAAACTATTTGCTAATGTAATCATTTTGTATTATTATTTATTTTCTGTTATGCGCGATGATGATATGTTTTTCGTTTAGGAATCGGAGTTTTATTACATATTTACGTTTCTTTTAATATTTTGCTATTTTCATTCTTAAGATATAATAGCATGTTAGAGTGGTCTGTTTTTGTTTTTGTAATGTTTCTAATGACTTGTTTGGTAATCCGGTGAAGCGGTCACTCGTTAACTCTTTGTTACTGTATGACAGATCGAAGAGGCATGGCCTGCTTTAAAGTAGCCAGCTCACAGAAGAACAAAGACGCTCGAGCCCAGGTCATCAGCTCGAGCCGCGCCAACGATGATTAGAATCCTCATTAGCAGTCACCATATTTCTACCCCTTAGGAAGACCTGTAATTGTAACGCATGGGGGTTGCGAGTCGGATATCTCCTACTTGTTTCCGGCTCCAGTACGAAGCCATCAGGCACTTTAATGTCGGTGGGATCGAGTGTTGGCGGTAACGCGTTACAATAACGGCGTTACCGATAACTGCAGATTTCTTTTCTGTAACGTAGTGACGTACTCGTTCATTTTCAAAACAGCAACGGGTAGCGTGCTTACCTTACTGATTTCTAGTAACAGGTGACGTAGCTACGTTACTCGCTACATTTTCTTCCCAATACCTGAAAAAAGCAAAGGTTATTTTTTTTTCGCGCTTGGCTGATGAGATTAATTGGACAGCGCCAAGAGGGCACCATTATTGTGTTTTTCATGTTTCTTTACGTGTTCTATCATCGCTGAACCACTCATGAAAAAACAGGCCCAGTTAGTTGTGCTTTTGATGCTGTTGATTGGTCCCATTAGCTGGTAGCGTCGGATGAGTCGGGACTTAAGCTGAAAAAAGTATAGGCGCCAAGTCATGAATTCTTGCACTCATTCTACATACCTTCAAAATTTTGCCTGTCTTTTCCCCACGCAATACGTCCCACTTTATACGCACCCCCTACGCCCAACTCTTTTGTACCAACGTCAAAAAACACTGTCACAAAAAAAACGCTGTTGCCGTTAATTTATAAATAACAAGTAACGCAAAAGTAACGTGCGTTATTTTTTATTGGTAACGGCAACAGTAACGCGTTCCTTTTTATTTTGAGGTAACGTAGGTCACAAACGCGTTCCCCTATTTGGCAAGTAACGAGCTAACGTATTTCGTTACTTTTTTCGGTCATGCCTACAATACTGGTGGGCTGCAGCCGGGTGTGTAACTGGGAGGACCGGGGAACATTCATACGAAACGCTAAAATATTCGGATCATCTTGCTAGAGGTGATCTGCATGAATCCGACGGGTTTTCTAATCTTCATCTAAAACTTCGTAAATATCGTTCTTCTGGTGACAACGCCTATCACCTCGTGTAATTTGCTGAATGAATGTTTTACCCACTCCTGCTTGACCATGAAGGGAGGATCCCTTCGTCTTTCTTGTTTGTTTTGTTTTTGGGACCGTGCCTTTGGCGCTTCTCCAAATCAAGAACCGTCCCGTAGGTCCTGCTGGTAAGCATGCATCAGATATTGACGTTCTTCCGTCCTGATGTGAAGTGAGATGGGGTACTTTAGAAAGAAGTCTCAGATTGGTGCTCTCATGTCTCTTTCGGAGGAACGTTGAAAAACAGTCTTCACCGTTTTCACGAAATTCTCGTCCTGTCCGTTTGACTTGGGGTGATACAGAGGAGTGAGAAGACCCATGTGAAGAAAAAACCTCCTGCAACCCATCGACGGCATCGGCTGATTTTACTGACTGCATTTTGTATAACTTCTGGCCATCTGCTAAAATCTTCAAGAACAAAAAAAAATATTTTGTTATCGAGTTTTGCGAAGCCATCATGAACTCGGTACCATGCTCGTCCTTGAGATTCTCAGCGAGGAAGTGGAACTTTTATCTCGTCGTCAGAGACGCTGTTGCAACGCTCACATTTCTGCATCTTCCGTTTAAAACCTCGTCTATGTGTGGCCACCAGACGTATGACCGTGCCAGAATCTTCATCTTGGTTTGTCCCACGTGTCCTTCAAGAAGAAGATTCATGACTCTTCGTTGAAATCTGATTGGGAAAACGGTTCGGGAATTCCACAGGATGCAACTGTTTAAGGTGGTCCATTCGGACCAGTGTCTATGAAATGGCGCGAGGTCGTTGTCTGTCGCCTTCTCTGGCCCGCCTTTATCGAACGTACAAGGGAGAAGACAGGGTCTGACGCTGTTGCTGTGACAATGTCTGTTGCCTTCACTGGTAACTTTGTCAAACCTTGTGCGTGAAGCGCAAAGGCATCTTGGTTAGCACAGAAGACTATGAAGACTCCGCTTGCCATTTCTTTGTCGCAACCCTCGTCTGGGCCTTCTGCAAAGCGCGAGAAGCCATCAGCGTCTCCAAACTCATTTGTCGGCACGTACTCGATTGAGTAGGTGCGATTCATGAAAATGAGTGCCCAACGTTGGACCCTGCCGTTGTGACGGGGATACCTTTCAAGGGAACAAATATGGTTGTTAGGGGTTTGTTGTTTGTATATAACACAAACGTGTGCCCCCAAGGATACTGGTGAGACTTCCGGACGGCAAATATTTTGGCAAGTGTTTTCTTCTCAATTGGTGCACATGCATGCTCTGCTGAGTTGAGAGTTTTGGAAGCATGGGCGATGGGGCGTTCCTTGCCATCAACCTTAAAAGGTAACTGCAAAAAAAAAGTTTTTTTTAAACAGTCTAATGGGGACAAGCATGTCAAAAACAATTTTTTCGGCGAGAAAAAAAATTTTTACAGCAATGTTTATTGCGTGAGACTGATATTAGTTTGCGGCTATTTCGTCCGTTTTAAATCGCGCACCACGAAGTTGGGATTTCGTGACGTTTATACCAATCGGCTGCTATGCTTCTCATTGGCTAAGAGTTTGATTGACAACTTAGATCTTGGTTGTTAAACCTTTGTTATATGTTGCAATTTCCTTTTTGAGCGGCATATTTTTACGTTTAAAGAATAACCCAAGTGATGACAGTTATTATTCTTTAGAAAAGGTTTACAAGACGGGCACTTCCGTTTGGATTCATACCATAACAAACAAAAGCTTCGCCATTCTTTCATGGCCGCCGAAGTCTCTGTTCCCGCCTGTCTCGCCTACCTCGACTAATCGTTTCGCCGAAGTGATCAGTGTTTCGTGCTGACCCAGGTGGTAGGGTGAGATTTCTTGAAGTGAAGTAGTGTGTGTTTAGTAGCTGTCGCAGGTGTTAGTGATAGGAAGCGACGCGGGGTTTTGGCTTTCATAGCAAGGTTCCTTCGTTTTCGTCTTTGCTTGCTTAGCGTGCTTTTTCTTCATCTTTTTTTTGCTTGTTTGTGCTTGCATATGCCGTCTTTCAGGAGATGTCAGATGAGTGATCCCGGCAGCGAGCCTTCCAGCAGCCATTTCGCCCCGAAAGGAATGCTTTTTGGCTTGAGGCAATCGGGCGTTCGCGTAGCGACAAACGTGTTCAGTTACGTTCTCGTCATATCGCTCCGGACGCCGTCGAGATTCGTACCGGGTGCACCTAACGTCCGCGACTAGACACACAAAATAAAAAAGCCCTATGTTCACTACGTAAAAAATGGTCTTAGTTCATGCATCTGTGGGCAGGTACGAAATCTTGCTCAAATTTATTCACACCGTGCGATGAGCGCAACACGTCGCTGTGCAAACGCAGTCCAACAACGAAGCATAAAAACGGCAGATTTAGGACAACGATCCGGGGTCGATTGTTCAATTAAAACCAAGTAATTTTGTTGAAAACGCCCGCAGCTTTTTACTCACGGTATGCGTCGGGAATCTTCCACATTTTGAAACGGAACGAAGGAAGATTTAATTTTAAAACGCTCGCTGCGTCCTCCCGGACCAGTTTGACTGGATCAGCTGACGACGACGGGACTGCACCCCGTTGAACTTCAATCCCACAACAAGCAACTTGCGCTCCGTGTTAGTGTGGGTGTCTACTTCCAAGCACCGCAACACACACACCACGAACGTTCCAGCTCTTTGTCGCATCGCCCTGTTGCACGAAACAGAACGAGATCGCCGAAGTCAAGGCAGCGCTGTCGTGAACCTTGGCTTGTGGTTGCGCACTCGTGGACCCTGTGACTCCCTTCGCTTTCAAAGCACAGACGAAGATTACGAATGATACTTTCCGTTTTCCGAGAACATCACAGGGGCACTTCTCCGGTCACGTCTTCGCTATGTGCTCGCAAAACCGCGCAGCGTCTGGTGTCCCGTCAAACCAAAACAATACCGGCGCATGTTTAAAGTGCGTTGTTGTCAGATCTTACCGGAAGTCGAGACGCTGCGTCGTTTAACTCCGCAACGCAAGGAGAGTGAGGGGCGGGGCGTACATCTCCTCCGTGCGGGTCGAAAGAGCGGGAGTTTCAAATGTGGAGAGGTTTTGACTCCGACTAAATTACGTCCTGTAACGTAAATATTGCTAAAAAAAATTTTTTTCGGGGAATATTTGTTTTGTGACATGTTTGTCCCCATTAGGCTGTTTAAAAAATACTTTTTTTTTCTTTGCAGTTACCTCTTGAAGTAAATCACTGCGCACACGCCTTCAGACGACACGTCTGCCGTCAGGCATATGGGTAGATCAGGGTCGTAAGTGGAATAAAACGTCCGTAGCCGGCAGCCGTTTTATGTCTTCAAACGCGTCTACGCACTCGCCAGGTGGTTTTTATTCTTTTTTTTTTTTTCGCAGTAGCCTGTTTAGCGCTGCACATCTTTTAGTCAGGTTTGGAAGAAACTCACCGTAACGCTGCACCTTGCCGAGCAAATATCTTAGCTCCCTGGTGTTCTTGGGTTCGGGCATACAGGCGCGTAGCCTGGGCGGGGGGGGGGGGGGTGCAGGTGTCAGAACACCCCTGACATTTTACTTTAATAAAAAAATAATATAGATATATATATATATATATATATATATATATATATATATATATATATATATTGTGTGTGATTGCATTAGCACCATGAAACACCCCCCGAAAATATTTTCTGGCTACGCCACTGCGGGCATATGTAGATTTGCCGCCATCGTTTTCCTTGAAGGTGTAAAGCCTTGTGAGATG
Organism: Ixodes ricinus; assembly: GCA_037355805.1. Taxonomy (NCBI): domain Eukaryota; kingdom Metazoa; phylum Arthropoda; class Arachnida; order Ixodida; family Ixodidae; genus Ixodes; species Ixodes ricinus. Next base: position 12,693 of record JAZHYW010043242.1, read on the forward strand.
CGACTTGCCCAACGTATTTAAACTTTTCTTGGGGTAAGGCGCAATCTTTTTTTCTTGATAGTGAAGCCGTAATGTAGGAGATGCTGGAGAACACGTTCTAGGTTCCGTAAATGCTGAGCAGTGTTCTTTCCGGTCACGATGATGTCGCCGAGGCAGCAAGCGACAGCGTCCAGTGCAGCAGCTACCTGGTTCATTATGCGCTAGAAAACTGCTGGGACGGATGCGACCCCAAAAGGCATCCTGTTGAATTTTAAGAGGCATTTCTGAGTTTTTATCAATAGTGCTCTCCTTCCGTCCCAGTCGAGCTCCAACTGAAAATACATCTTTCACAAATCCAGTTTTTTTTTTTTATTTATTGTTTCCGTTGAGCTTGGCGAAGAGTTCTTGTCGATGTAGCAGTGGGCGCTGGGCAACGTCGAGCTGCGGGTTCAAGGTAACACTAAAGTCACCGCATACCTGAACTAGAGTGCCTTCATGTGCGCTTCGCATAGAGTGATGCCAACTGCCTGTTTCCCTTTCCCACACCCTCTCCCGCCGCCATTTTGTTCCTCATTGTTTCCCCGTGCGCCGGAAAGTGGCCTTTGTGTCCATCGGTCCTCCCATCCGAGGGGCGAAAATGCTAATCCTCCCTCCGTGGGTTCCACAACGCTGCTCCGAACTTGTGAGATAAGGTGCTTGTTTCCGGAAGGGTTATAAGCCCCACGGATTATCGCCGTGAACCAAAATGGCTGCTGGTTTGTCGGCGAGTGGTATTACAAAGGGTGGCATCACCCTAGCAAAGCGCACATGAAGGATCCCTAACCTGAACCAGTGAACCATCTGAATTTGGAATAACAAGAATCGGAGTTGCCCACTATAAGAGAAGTTCACGGGTGAAGGAACGTTATTCTTGACTTGCTTGTACAAGTCTCTTTCTATCGCTCTTTTCGTAGCTAGCGTCAATAGGCGAGGGTTGGAGAACCTTGGGTTTCCGTCAGGCTTGAACCAAGATCAACTTTGACTTAAGTGCAACAACCCAAGGCACCAGTGAACAAGCTCGGAAACCTTGCCAGCATTCTCTGGAGCGAGGTTTCATCTTCCAGTTTCACCGATCACACAAACATTTTGTTGAGGCCCAGCCTCAGCTTGTCGGTCCAAGTATTTCCGAGCAGGTTGATCTGTCGCATACCAGTTGCCAATGCTTCGAGCTACTCAGGGTGTTGCCGATGCGTAACTTTTCAGCAAACACGCCCCTTGAGCGTGATCTTTTCCCGATTGAAGCAGAAGACATTCTGATCACATTTTTGTAGGGTGGGACGTCCAATCATTTGCCATTATTCCGTGTCAAGAAGTGTCGGCTTTGCACCTGTGCCAACCTGCAATCTCATGGGTGTTTCTTGCATACTGCAGGAGACAAATTCTCCATCAGGTTCTTGAGTGACGAAAACATTGTTGATAATTTTCACCTTTTCCTTTTGTTTGCCAACTGTGTTCCGACGGTCACTTCATCGGCATACCTTTGCAGTCTGGCCTCGTTTAAAAGGTAACTGCA
>JAZHYW010043243.1:0-19497 GCA_037355805.1 Ixodes ricinus
TCCCAGCACTGTCAGTGGGGTGACGGGTGCAGCCGTCTCATCCACCGCAGTCCTAGAAGACGGCCGAGATCTCCTGGACCTCGGCGGCTTCTTCGGCTAGCCGGGTGGCCCAGACCTGATCTTGTGGGTCTGAGCTGAGTAGTAGGGCCTCCCAATGCTCGCGGTCTTGGATTTTGCGGCCATCAATGGTCGGTGCCGCCTGAGAGCATGCCCATAAGATATGTGGCAGATCCGCCTTCTTCTTACAGAATTTACACGCATTTTCAAACTGTCCCGGGTAGAACCGGCTACAGGCCACTGGGTTCGGGTACATGTTGGTTTGGAGGAGGCGCCAGGCCACCGCCTGCTTCTTAGTTAGTTCAGGTTGAGCCGGTGGGTACCGGGCCCGTCCCAGTCGATAGTGATTCGTAATTTCTCGATAGGTGAACATGCGGTCTCCTCGCGTTCCCGGTTGGGCGGGCTCACTGGCTCGGCGTGTAAGACCTCGAGCTACAGTGTGAGCCGCCTCGTTGCCTGGGAGCGAGGAGTGCGCGGGTGCCCAAATAATTTGGATCGTCCCGCGTTGCCGCTGTTGGTGATGGTCACCGTACGTTCTTAAAATTTTGAGTGCCTCTGACGAGATGCGCCCCTTTGCGAAATTTTGGATGGCGATCTTCGAGTCGCTTATAATAATTTTAGCTTTGGTGGAGGCCACCGCTAGTGCGATGGCCGCCTCCTCCGCTGTCTCGGGGTTGTCCGTCGCCACGGTCCCGCTTACGAGGGGCTCCCCGTCCGCGCCCACCGCTACGACGGACATGCCCTTGCAATTTCGATATTCTGCGGCATCTACATAAACCACGTCCTCGGCGTCTTGATATATTCGTTCCATGTTGCGAGCTCTTGCCTCCCGTCTCTCCTTATGGTATTCTGGGTGCATGTTCTTGGGCAGTGGAGGGATTTTGAGGTCCCTCCTGATACTCTTTGGTATGTCTCCCTTAGCTCCGTTTTGTGATTCGTAGTGGATGTTAAGTTTCTCTAGAATGTGCCGCCCCGTGGTGCTCTGTGTTAGTCTGTCATATTGTGCCATGGTGTGCGCTTCTACGAGTTCATCTAAAGTGTTATGTAGCCCTAACTCTAAGAGCTTGTTGTTGGGTGTTGTGATGGGGACGCCGATTGCTTGCTTGTAAGCCCTTCGTATCAGTCCTTCCATTTTGCGCTTTTCGGCGACCCCAAATACTAGATACGGCGCCACATAGACGACTCGGCTAATGATGAAGGCCTGCACTAAGCGAATTAGGCCGGCCTCCCTCATGCCGTAACGCCTATTGGCAATTCTTTTGATCAGCCTAATTGTTTGTTGTGTGCTATTTTCCAGCGCCTTTAGTGTTTCGTTGTTTCTGCCCTCCGCATGCACCCGGAGTCCTAGCACCTTGATTTGATCCACGATGGGGATCGCATCCCCGTTCGCTCTTATAGCAATGCTTGGTGCTCCTCCGTACTGTTTTCTAGTGGTGGGATACACCAACAGGAGCTCTGATTTCTGCGGCGAGCAACTGAGCCCCCTTTCCGTCGCGTAGCGATCGACTGCCTCCACTGCTCGCTGTAGCGTTTCTTCTATTTGAGCCTCACTGCCGCTTGTCACCCATAGGGTAACATCGTCGGCGTAGAGACTGTGGTTGAGGCCCTTGATCTTATCTAGGATTTTCGGCAAGCCGATCATCGCTACGTTGAACAGAAAGGGAGACAGGACCGAACCCTGCGGTGTACCCCTGCTACCTAGCTCTATCTCTTCGGATTTTATGTCTCCTATCGAGAGTTTGGCCGTGCGGCTCGAGAGAAAGTCCCGAACGTAGGTGTAGGCTTTGCGGCCTACCCCCAGGTCCCGAAGGTTCTCCAGAACCGCCTTGTGTGTAACGTTGTCGAAGGCCTTGGTGAGGTCCAAGCCCAGGATGGCTTTCAGCCCTGCTGCCCTGCCCCGGGCGTCGAGTATTTGGTGTTTGATTTGGAGCATTACGTCCTGCGTCGAGAGATGCGGTCTGAACCCAATCATTGTGTGTGGATACAGTCCCCTGTCCTCCATGTGGTTGTTTAGTCTCGTGAGAACGACGTGCTCCATCAGTTTCCCCACGCAGGAAGTCAGGGAAATGGGCCGGAGGTTCTCGATCTGTAGTTTCTTGCCGGGTTTGGGGATCATGACCACTTGCGCAGTCTTCCACTGCTGCGGTATTTCGCCCCGCTCCCAGCACTCGTTCATGTATCTCGTAATTGCTTCAATCGACTCGTCGTTCAGGTTTCTGAGTGTCTTGTTGGTGATGCCATCTGGGCCCGGCGCTGACTTTGTGCGTAGTCGGAGTATCTCAGCCCTCACCTCGGCCTCCGTGATCTCCTCGTCTAGCGTGGGGTTGTCCCTACCCGTGTAGTCTTCTTGAGTTTCCCTCGTTGTAGTGCCTATGTACCTGTTCTGCATCTCGTGTAAGAGTTCCTTGTCTGTACCGTTGTACGTGTGCGTGATCTTGTTGAGATTCTGCCTCTGTAACGTCTTGCTACTGTCGGGGTCTAAGAGACAGCGAAGTAGGTTCCACGTCTTGCGCAGCCCGAGTTGGCCCTCCATGCTGCTGCATGTGGACTCCCATTGTTGCCGGGCTAGGCGGTTGGCGTGGTCCTCGATGTCTCTGTCGAGCCTTGCTATTCTCCTTCGCAGGTTTCGATTCAGCCTCTGGCCTCTCCACTTTTCCTGTAGGCTGTCACGAGCCTCCCACAGATGGAGGAGTTTGCTGTCGGCTGTTTCTAGTCCAGCTTCCTCAGGGATCTCTTTCGTGGCCTGTTTGACAGCTCTGTGTAACTGCGCTGTCCATTGCTCTATGTCTGTAATTGTAGTAGCGTATGTGGTACTGTTCCGTGCTTCTTCGTGTTCGCCTTCGTGCTCGTTTTCGCGCTCACTCCCTTGTATCTGTCTGAAAGTGTCCCATTCTACCATTGTGAGTTTCCTGCCCTGTTTCTTTGTGGGTCCCGTATTGAGTGTCGTAGCAATAATAAAGTGATCGCTGCCCAGGTCCTTCTGCGTGTTGACCCACTTAGGGTCCGGTGCGTTCTTCGTGAAAGTGAGGTCCGGTGTTGTGTCTATGCTCACGCTGTTACCCGTGCGCGTGGGCTGTTGGGGATCGGTGACAAGGGTTAGTCCAACGTGCTGCGCGTCCGCCCAAAGGCTCCGTCCTTTGACGGAGCCCCTTCGGTAGCCCCATGCGGGGTGCGGCGCGTTAAAGTCCCCAACGACCACCACCGTGTTTCTCTTGGCAATATCGAGTGCTTTGCGAAGCAGGGGCCCGAACCGCTGTCGCTGTTTTGGAGAGCTGTATAGATTTAGGACAAAGAGGCTGCCTTCCTTTTTGCTTGATGGTATAATTTCTAAGAGGACGTGCTCAACGTTTGTTACCGTGGTTTCGTGCTGTATTACCGCTAAGTTTCTTCTTACAAGGGTTACAACTAGCGTTTCGCTTTCGCCTCCGTCAGGGGCTGCGGCATATGATTTGTACCCCATTAATTTTGCAAGTCCCATCGTCTCCTGCAAGGCGATGACATCTGGCGCCTCCTCCTTTTTATCGTTACTGTAAGAATTTTGGAGGAACTGCTGAAGGTTTCCCCGTTTCCGGCGAAACCCGCGGCAGTTCCACTGCCAAATTGTGTACTCTGTATTTTTGCTGTTCGGGGCCATATCTAGTTGCTATGTGCTGGTCCCCCTGTGGCCTTGCTGTTGTCACTGCTACTCTCCGCAGCAGCGGGCCTTTGGTAAGGTTTTGTGCTCTTAATTGGTCCCGCCGCTGTGGGACGGCTCTCCGCGAGTGTACTTTCGATGGCTGTAGTTCTAAGTTCAATTCTGTCCATGCGCTGTCCGAGCAGCTCTATCTTTGAGTTAAGTGCATCGAATTGCGCTTTTACGAGCTCCGTTAGACTTTCGAGTAGTTCGTCTCTTGGTTGCGGGTTTTCCTCGGCTTTCCGCTTTTGCGGTGGTGCCGTCACCACCGGGCCTTCCGCAGCAACCGAGGCTATTTGCGCATGTGGGAGGGGGGCGGTGTTAGTGTCCTCCCGCTGGTAATTGACGGTGTGCGGCTCCTGCCTTTTACTTTCTCTGTCTTTAATTGAGCGATTTCTGCTTTAAGATTCCTGTTCTCTTGTAACACTTGATTCAACACGGACTGAATTTGGGCTAGCTGTAGTTCTAGGGCGGATCTGCCACTGTCCTTATGTTGAGGCTTAGTGGGCAGGGAGACCCTATCTGCCCAGCTCACCTGTTGTTGTTGGTCTGGCTGCGGGCCTGGTCCCGGCTGCTGTTGTTGGTGGTTCTGCCGTGGCTGTGGTGGCGGCAGTCGCTTTTCCGAAGTTTGTCGGCCTCTTGGGGTCGACCTAGATCTTGACCGGGAACGGCCTGCTCTGGGTCGGGAGCGGGAGCGGGAGCGGTGGTTGGTGTCTATGGGCGGGAAATCACCTGGTTGAGGGAGTGATTGCTGTGCCGTGCGTTGTTCCCAGAGGCGTTTCCGGATGACATATGGCGTTTTGTACTTGGCCGTGCACCCTTTGTCCGCCGTGGGGTGGGGTCCACCGCACAGCGTGCACTTGGGGGTGCACTGATGGTCTTGGTCAGGATTACGGGCGCCGCAGCCCCTGCAGATCTTGTCGTTGGGGAAGGGACAAACGTCCATGCGGTGCCCGAGACGGCCACAGTGGTAACATATGTCGATTTGCTTTCGGTACAAGCAGCAGGGGATCAGTGTTGCGCCGTATCGGACCAGGTGCGGAACACTGGGTCCGTCGAAGGCGATGACGATGGTCGTGGTGGAACCGATGCGCTTGGCGGCCAGGGCTAACGGATTGCGGGCATTTATGATGTTAGCGTCGATTTCCTGGGCGCTGTCGGTAAGGGGAATACCTCGGATAACTCCCTTGGTAGTGTTGTCCGGGGCTGCCTCGTATGCGTTGACTTCGTGGGTGACACCATTGACGTGGATAGATTTCATGCGCACGTACCTGTCGGCATTGTGCGGTCGGGGCGTGCTGATCACGACGATGTTTTGTTGAACGTTCGGGCAGATCGTGTCGTCTTGGCTTTCTTCCGGGCTAAGTTGTGTTGCTTGGAAAATGGCTGCAGTCACTGTGGGGCTGCCGACTTTGGGGATATTTAGTGCCCCTTTAGGTCTCACAATGATCTTAATTTCGTTCTCGGGTAATTGGGGCATACGTCCGGCCTTGATAACTTGAAATTTAACGCTCTTCCTGGTTTTAGAGCGAGAGCGGGAGTCTTGCGATTGGTGCGGGTCGTCGTGAGATGAATTTTGGCTCACGTTTCTTGTTGGGACGGCGGGAACGGGCGGTGCGCCAGCCCATTTCGGCGGTCACCTCTTCTGGTGTGATGTCCTCACCGATTACTTGAACGTCCATTCTCCGCTGGTTGAGTTAGGAGCCTGCACGTCGATGAGGAGCGCGCGCAGGAAAGCGCCACTTGGCCGTCCACAGTACCGAGAAAATCCAGACCTGACTTCTCGGAGTTTTCAAGCTTCTTCACGAGCTTGAGAGGATTAATAACGTCGAACACTTTACAAGGGTCATCACTCATCATGGTCGGACCCACCTCACCGAGGGGTTATGAAAAAGGAGTCGGCGGCCGTCGATGCCAGAGGAGCGAAGGAAGATGCCCTAAACCCTGACAGGTGCGCCTCTCTCTGGGTACGCTAAAAAATTAATTGCGATTTAAGCATTATATGCGATCTACGGTCTGGTAAGAGTTAACTGGGCGATCAATCGCCCAGTGAGCCGTGCCGCCAGACCGGTTTGTGATATGCTCCAAAGGCAGCTTCTTGGTCGCCGCTGTGGTCCTGCATGCATCTTGAGCGATTGTGTATCCTTGTGAGACCAACGTCCCCCTTGCCTTTATTTTTTTTTCTCCAATCTTTCCTTCTGTCAGGAGTTTTCGTTGATTCTGGAACTTGTGGAGATAAAGAACGAAAATTGCGACTAAAGCAAGGCCATGCTGTATGTAGTACCGGTCTAAATAACTGAACTCGTCACTTAATTCCTGCGAGCAACTATTTTTAAAAGTTCGCGTGTCAGTGGCACACAGACAAAAAAAGAAGTGAACTGAGGAAAAAAGCACGCCGATTTGCGTAGCTTTCACGAACTCTGGCGTACGATGTCGGTCATTTTTCCGTTTTCCTCGCCTTTCTCTTCTTGGAAAGCGCGACGAGTGGCGGGGTTTCTCTCGGATTGGCCACGGTGACGCGGCGTCACGTGCAGTGCCGGGTTACCACCGGACAAACGTTTTCTTGCCTTTCTGCTCCTCGCGCTTTGTGGCGTTTTGCCTTTCTTGCGTCAGCTTGTTTGCTCCGATCGAGTTTTTTTTTTGAACATGCGCAAGGTGTCTAGAAACCCGAGGAGAAGCTCTGGCGAGCTGCACGACCGCCCTCCCCCTCTCCACATAGCTGGGTGACCGCGCGAGGTGTTGACTGCACGCGGCTGCTCGTGTCGACAGAGCTGCGCAGCGTCCTTCCCGAGTTGCGCAATCCCCACTGGAGGAGAACAACGCAGTAGCTAGCAGCAGCCTGCAATAGAAGCCATTTTTCCTCCCGTCGGTGACACGCAGCCATTGCTGACGTCGTGTCGCTAATAGACCACGCAATCCTTACACGCCCCCCCCCCCCTCCTCCTCCTCCTCCTCCACCCTCTCCCCGTCTCGAGGCCATGGACCTAGTGTGGACGCTGAAAGGTCTCAAAATCAATCAGTGTTCACCCACAATTAAGTGCACACCCGTAGAAAGTTAAAACGCAGCAGGCTGAGAAGGTACAACAGCGCATGTAGTTGGGCTAATTGGTGGTGCATTCTTGTTTGGTGGGAACAGCATTAAAAGACGTAGGACCAGGACGAAGAAACGCAGAGACAGTGCGGTGGCTTACAAGTGAAAGTTTATTGCTGTGCAAAAACAGAAATTAACGAGGAAAAAAAAAGGGGGGCGGGGAGGAAAAAAAAAAGTACACAGGCCTGGCTAATCTTAAGAATTTTCTTATATGTCGAAAACGTCCGACTACAAATACAGTAATAATTGGTCCAGCAAAAGCCCCATTAGGAAGTTTTCGAATAGCGTACGCAAAAAATAACGCCGTCGCCACTGCTCATGCGCCGAACTCAACCGTGTTTTACGCTTTTGCGTGCGCTCTTTTAGCGTACGCTATGTTTCGGAAATTGCGTGCGTAAGCACGCAATTTTTGAAACTGGCTGAGACAAGACCGGTTTTTAAGCCTCTTGAGACGGCGTAGGACCGGCTGCGCTGCTGCGGAGCTGATCGTAAAGGCCCGTTCACACTCTTGCGACCGAGTAAGACCGAGAGAGACAAGACCGGTTTTTAAGCCTCTTGCGACGTCTTAGGACCGGGTGCGCTGCTGCGGAGCTAAGACGTCGTAAGAGGTTAAAACCGGTCTCGTCGCTCTCGGTCTTACTCGGTCGCAAGGGTGTGAACGGGCCTTAAAGGCCCGTTCGCACTCTTGCAACCGAGTAAGACCGAGAGAGACCAGATCGGTTTTTAAACCTCTTGCGACGTCTTAGGACTGGGTGCGCTGTTGCGGAGCTAAGACGTCGTAAGAGGGTTAAAAACCGGTCTGATCTCTCGGTCTTACTCGGTCGCAAGGGTGTGAACGGGCCTTAAAGGCCCGTTCGCACTCTTGCAACCGAGTAAGACCGAGAGAGACCAGATCGGTTTTTAAACCTCTTGCGACGTCTTAGGACTGGTGCGCTGCTGCGGAGAAATCGGTATTCACGAACGCGTTCTTAAAGAGACACTAGAGAGTTTTAGTAGATCGTTCCGATACTCCGATACCCCGATAACGATACTATATGTAAGCACAAAGGCGGAGGCAGAGTATCGGGTATCGTTATCGGAGTCATCGGAACGATCTACTAAAACTCTCTATTGAGAGGATATTTATGCTCGCCAAGGTTTTTATTTGCACATGACATATGAGAGCCCAACTACACAGAACACAAATTGCGGCTTGAAATTAGTTTTCTTTCCGCCCGAAAACCGCCGATCGAGAACTGGCCGGTTTGAGTCGCGCTCACTCTCTTCTCCGTGGTCACGTGCCATTTCTCTATGGTTTAGACACAACCACCAAATATAATCAAAGGCGTGGGTCATCGAAGGCACACACACAATATTAAAAATAAAAAGAAATGTGATACTAATATTTTTTTTTGCTTCTAAGAAGTTGCAAATACGTTGATTGGAAAAGAAAAAAAAGTTGCACAGCCACGTGATTTCCGGTAACTTTCTCTTCCTCCCCAGTCCAGTTTCGGTTTCGATTTCAAGCAGTTGCGTTTTTTTTCCGTTTTTTTTTACTTTATTAAAAATATACGTGACGCTGTAGCACAATATTGATTGGGCAGTCTGACACCATAATAAATCGCCTAAAGAAATTGGGGGTGTCAGTGTTTTTTTAATTGAGAGGAGGAAATCGACGTTCTCGTAGGGAAAAATTAGAACTTCCGGTGTCCCGCAAGCTCCCGATCCCCGCGAGAGCGGGCTGTTGCTTTGGCGACAGCGTCTTCGGCAACACAAACAACCAATCAGAGAGCTGGCTATAGTTCGAAGCACGTGGAGTTTGAATAACAAACGCAGACGGCCTTTCCGCCAACGCTGGTCTGGGGATCGTGTTCATGCAGTGGAATGTCGACGCTACCACGATTGAATGCCGAGGCCGGGATAACCGCCTTCGTCAACTGCTACGAACTCGATCGCTACGAAGTCAACACAACTGTCATCATTGCTAAAAGGAGACGGCCTGCGCCGGTCGTTTGTAAAGCGGCGTAGATAGAAACAAATCTCCGCGGCGTTTTTCGCGGCCTCGGAGATGCAGGAGCGAGCCGACGTCCAAGGAGATACGTTTGAACTACGAGGGAGTTAGCAAGAGCCACGTAAATGGCCTGTTCACACTTGGAGCGGACACGCGCGTTTGATCGAAGCGCTGGATTCGCACTGTTGAACCACGTCTTGGTAAGCGCTTCGGGATGACGTGACACTCGGCCAAGGAAGGTTGAACCGGCATCGCGTAGCTCCCACGAACTGTTCTGGCTCGACAGTGTTGACGTACCATCGTGTCGAAATAAAAATGGCATACTAATAACAAAGTGTACATACCATATGTTGCGAAGGTAATCTATACGGCGTTTATTTGAGCTCTATATCACACAAAACAAAAATATAGAATCGATGAGAGTCCCTTTTCGACGACAGCGTTCGTCACCGCATGCTGCGGAAAACAAGGGGATGACAAAGGGAAGATACTGACCTCTTAATCGAAAATTGAGGTTAGCGATCAAACTATTCATACGGGGAGAGTCCACGAGAGTCGCGCGGGCATATTCCATTCTGCAAGCCAGCCGGTCGTGGTCTTGGCTGCAGGGACCGTCGGAGCAGGTCGGAGTGCCTCGCCGAGCTAGCCCTCGGCGGCCGCTCGGTCGGTGGGACCCCATGGCTGTGTTCCAAATCTTACCCAAATGGATCCGAGTTACTCCGGTGGATCGTATCACGGGACAGCACAGATTGAAAACGCTGGACGCGGGTAGGTTTTAGGACGCCAAGGGTACAAAACTCTTACCCTGGAGTAAGATCGAGTCAATTTTGGAACACGGCCCATCAGTGCCATAAGCCTCCCCCTGGCTACGCCACTGAACGCCCGCGACTCTGACGTTACCATGCCTGATGTGACGTCATGACACGACCAGCCATGCATAACTGAGAAATTTGGCGTGAAGTTTCGTATTGATGTTCGTAATTAATTTAATCGAATATTAGGGCATCTTTTAATGAAATAAATATCCCATCTGACTATATTTAGGCCCTCTCTACGTGACCAGCGCAAAAACTAAATAACATTCGGATATCACCGGGCAATCTTTTTAAGTACGCAGAAGTAGAAGTACCTTGAATTCACCGCATAAAGTAGGAAATTGTAATGCCCCGCGAGAAGCCAAACTTCTCGTGTGTTACTTTTTATTTCTTTTGTTTTTTTTTTTTTATTACGGCTTTTGAGGTGCTCGATGCGGCCCAAGATCAACGCTCTTTTGCGTCTCGTGACTGAACATCCAGGGATCGCTCGGAGAAAACGACCAAAAACGTCACTTGGGTTTGTCCAGGGTGTACACAAAGCATCCCCACGCAGAGGGAGAAGGGGCGTGGCCGGCGAAGCACGCAGGGCTGCAAGCCGATCGACGCACTGGTCGTGGTCGCCACGCTTCGCTTGACGGACGTCACGGTCCTGACGTGAATCGCCCCGACTCGGACGAGAGGCGTCGCTCGTCTTGTTGATCCAGTACTCGTTTCGCCGCTCGCTTTTCTTGGGCTAGTGTTGGGCGTCTCTGAATCCTTGTACACGTCGGGAGGGCATCGCATTCGCTATTCGTATCCCTGCGGCGGCACGCCACGATTCTTGTTAGCGCGCTTCTTTGCAAGCGGACAATTAAACCAGCCTTTATTGTTTCTGCAACACTGTGCGAGGGCAACACCACATTAAAGTTCACTGTAACCACATCGAATAATCAAAGCCTGTGCAGTAGAATTTCGACGTCATCACAGCGAGATCGAACGAAGACACCGATTTGATACTAGTACTGTCTCAGTGCTCGGCTGGGCATCGGCCTCGGGCCCAATTGCTGAGTTGGCGTCATCCGACTGTGATGACGTTCCATCCAGGAAGAAGAGAATCAGGAGGTCGTTAGCAAACCTTAAATATAATGTTGGCAGAAAGGAAATAATTTATGTACATTGCAGCTTTACAGTTTCCACAAAGTCAGCCTCTCTACGGATTCGTCGTTTACAAAATTCGTCCGCGCACTTATTGCCTCGGAAGGAAATCTTGTTGGAACGTGCCCTCGGTCGAACACAGCTCGTCTGGCAGCCAATGACTGGCTATCCATTCGCGCAGGCACGGTCTGCCCGCCGGCCGAACGGAGAGAAAGGCGAAGTTCGCACAACCCTCCAGAGAGGGCGCCACCTCTTCTTCAAATGGAGGATTCCAAGGAGCGCATCTTTTGAACGTCAACATTTCGGCTCGGCCTGGCCCCCTGGGATACAAGCAGATTCCCGGGAAAGTAGACGAGATTTCAGTGAGCATTCATGCGCCCTTAGATCTCACTGTGAAAAGGTTACATTTCGTGTATTTTTTTTTTACTTTTTTATTTTTATTTTTTATGCCGTTTTCTTAGGTCCTTACCGCTCATCGTACCTGTCGCACTGGCCTTCCCCTGACCTGAGTCGAGTCGACTGTTCATGGAGCGCTCTGGTCCCTGCGTTTTGATTTGATGCGGCAGATTCCATCAGACGTGCTGATCTCGTCTCTTCAGACGCCTCGATACGTTGCCTTAGCAGTTCTGCTAACGCCCGTGCCTTTTAGAACGAGGATTAATTAAAATGTCCGAGGCCAGGCCACTGTCGTCGCAGCACTTCCTGTGTTTGTTTTTGTTGTTGTTTTTTTCTAGGGAATTTTGGTGGCGCGTTGGTTTTTGAGCTCCCATCAGTGGAGTAAACTTTCTCCGGAGTCCCCTATCTCCGTGGTGCGCTGCCGTCGGCAAGTTGGCAAACAAAGGAGACGTTACTGCGCGCGGGGGAAAGGGTCGGGAACGTCGTTAGGGCGGGCGGCGCGTCCAGTCGGCGACAGCGGCCGCGTGTGCCCGCGCAGGGGCTTTACCCCGGACCGGTCGTCGCCGATCGAGGCCGGGAAGCGTCGTCGTCGCAGCGTGGGCGCGCGAGGACCACGAGATGGCCGATAGCGGCGACCCTAATGCGCTGTCGAGGGCGCCCCCCGTGCCGTGTGTGTGAGCAGCACCTTAGAAGGCCTGCGCATGACGTCATTGTTAGTGGATCCCGTGACGCTGCGAGAGGCGCTGACGCGAGCTAGGCGGCGCTGCCTGGAGTGATGACGTTTGGGGGAAAGGCCTTGTCTTCTAGGCGGCAGTATTGGTGTGACCGCGCTGCCGCGCGCTGGACGTGTCGCCGAGCGAGCGTGCGGAGCGGTCCCTGTGAGGGATACCGGGCGCTCAGCGGCTGGTAGGGCGGACTCGCTCACAAGGACGTTGCGTCGAAACCGTCGCGACCTCAGCTGTCAGTTTCGAATTTTAAAGACACCGGTTTATGGGGTTAGCTTGTCTTGGATTAAGGCGACTTGTCCCTCAGCTGCATGGGGGCCTGTTAGCCAGTGCAGTACCACCGTGCATTTTGATTTCATTACTGACATGGTAACCCTGGAGCCGGGGAAAAGAAGGGACGTAGGACAGACACACTCGCCTGCACCCTTGCTTTAGTTACATTGATTTCATGGGACCGATAAAAGATCCAAACTGCCGGGCGCTTCCAAGTTCCCTTCTATTTATTTATTTATTCATTCATTCCCAGTACTAACTAATCCCATTCGGGACTGTGTGGTACAGTTGAACAGAAGCAAACGTCTGGATGTTGGTACAAAAACGAATAGCTATATGCTGGGCACTGTCGCGTACCAGCCGCCATTGCTCCGTACCATGCACCTGTCTCCGTACCTTGTGCAGCATACATTTCGCATCACCGAATCTGTTTTTCTCGGCAAGCCTCGCCGAGAAGACGAATTCGATTGGGACAAATGTATGCTGCAGAAGGTACGGAAACGGGAGCATGGTACGGAGCAATGGCGGCTGATGTGGCGTCAATGCAAGCTATGTGTAACATGGCTTGCATTGACGTCACATCAACCGCCATTGCGGTAGTCACCTCCTTTCCACTTGTTTTCCCTCTCGGCATTTCGGGCGCATGGAGGAGAGGTGGATCGGCTTCGCCTTCACGTTGAGGTGGAAAGAGCGAATGACCAGTCCGCGACGTCATGGACTTGGCGCGCAGAATTTCAGATAAATCTCTCGCCGTCAATACTGCTCTAAAAAAATTTCGCGCAAAATTTTTTTTTTGACGCGCGTGCTTCAGCCAGACTGCTAAAAAAAAAAAAGAAGAAAAGTTTGGGGCTTTTTAAGCATAGAAATAAACGCGACCGATTATTCGAATAATTATTCGATTAAAGTCTGGCAATTAATCGGGTTAAACTTTTAATCGACTCCCAGCCCTAATACTGAGTATGGAACGGAGTATAGTAGCCCGCCGTACCAGTCTCTTTTTTTGTATGTGCGGCCAGTCCCTTAGCGCAACGGCGCCACCCTGGGGCTTCCGGAGGTTCCCATTCGAGTTCTTCCCGTCCGCTTCGACCACCTCGCTGGTTTGTTTACATCTGGTGTGTGGAGTTTCCCCGCTAGACTTCCGGTTCATGTCTCACGAATACTCTTAAACCGCCGCTCTTTTTTTCTTATTTCCTAGGTCATTCTCTTTTGAAAGTGTTGTCTGTCTGGTGCGAATTCCGTGATTCAACGGCTGCCTTTTCCTCTATTGTCCGGTCCCTCTCCTTTCCTTTCTTTTGGACGCCAACAACACACAACAACAACAACAACAACAATGTTTTCCTCCACTAGCGCCGGCTGAAGTGATTAAAAGAAAAGAGCTATCACGAATGGGAAGACCAGACTGCCTACTTCGTTTGCATCAATTCAAACAAACAAATGCGTAACACAAAAAACAAGAAGAAAGAAATAAAGTAAAATACGACGGAAAACATTATTCCTAAGATATTTTTTTATGGTTAGATTTTTCGCGTGAGAAGGGAATGATGTTTATCCACTCGTAACTAGTTGTATCCTTCGAGTAAAACGCAGCCAGCAATATTGAGGCATTTTACCTTCTCGTATGTTTGTCTTTTTAGACTTAGGCTAGGTGGCGCAAGCTACCGCCCGTTACAAAGGGTATAGCCATTAACATTTATCCATCCATCCATAGTTTAGAGAAAACGCTACGTCAACGCTGAGCTTTCTTTGGTAGCCTTGGTAACGTGCTATTGGCGGCGATACCCTTCTTTTTTTCTTTGGCGTCGGAGTTTGACGAACTGCGGAAATGACCTACCACAGACCACAGCACAGGCCCACAGATGGCGCTATTGTCACCTTGAGGATAACGTCCGTGGATACTTTACTTGAGGACCCCTTGACGTTTTCCCCCAGCCTCAGGGGCAGCTCTCTCGGGCCTCGGGGACTTGAGGCCGTTTTTTCTTGCCGGCGAAAGCACCTGGCGTCATCTGTGGGTGCGTGCGTCAACTAACCGGTCTCGTTCCTCGGTTGAGTAGACCCATCCGGAAAATTCGCGGCGAATGGGAATTGTGGGGCTGCTCCGATGTACGCTTGTGCCGGCTCGTACGCTTCGTATACTCTGGTAGCGACGCGGATCATTTTCTCTTATCATTAGGAGCTCAGAACGCTAAAAAAATAAAGCGACTTCCCTGTGTTCTTAAACCACAACATTTTAAACCAACGTCAACTTCGTCCTTGACTCCTGGATAATCTCACTTGCCGTACATCAGTACGTCACAACGCGTGAAGCATACGGTGGGGGCGCCACATATATCCTTAACGGTCTATTCCGCGCTATGCTAACACCCGTAAAAAAGTCTTTAACATAAGGCTTTTTGTTGTACTCGCACCGAGTCGACTACTCTAATGGAGATAGTTAACTACTTCCCCGTTCGTTGATTTTCCCAGAATAGTTCCCAAGAGCCATACATTGACAAAAAAAAGGCCGAGGAGGAGGAGGAGGAGGAGGAGGAGGAGGAGGAGGAGGAGGAGGAGGAAGAAGAAGAAGAAGAAGAGGAAGGGAAGCAACGCAAGCCATTTATTTTTTCAACATCGATACCCATACGCTAACGTAATGGCAGACTTGCACATAACGAGTTACAAGTAACTGAGTACTTGTAATCAATTACATTTTATTGTAACTTTTTAACGCTTCAATTACGTTTTTTCTGCGGTAACGTTCGCTGTAATTTAATGACTATCTTTCTGTAATCAATTACAAGTAATCAAATATATGTTTCCGAAGGAGCTAAAGGTATTGGGTTGAGTTTCTTTACGTAAAAAAAATCGCTCTGCCTGCCCGTGCGTCACTCGTCTATGTTGCACCAACGTTGGACACTTTTTTTGGCCCCTAAACAACTAAAAAAAGATACCAAGATACCAGAAGGATTGGAATGTCAACGCGCTCATCGACGTTTTGACTGTCGAACTGGCGAAAGGGCTTCGTTTCCTGTGTACGGGTTGTTACGATCCGGGTTTGCCACGACTCGTACCAAGAACTCGGAAGCGTCCGTCGAAGTGTTTGTGCGCTACAACACGCCTCCTCCCTCAAGCGCATCCGTCGAGAGGGTCTTCAGCGTCGCGACAGTTACCTTCACCAGGAAACGTGGGAAGATGACTGACAAGAACATCGAACGACAACTGCTGTTAAAGCTTAACAAGGTGTGCATTAAAAACAAATTTTTTTTGTTGAACGTATGTATGGATTTTTGATTTCGTAATAAAAAGTTAAAAAAGTAACGTGAAAAGTAATCAATTACTTTCTGCCTATTTTTCAATTACCTTTGGTGATGCAGTAATTGATTACTGTAATCAGTTACATTTTTCGATATAGTAATTGTAATCGGTTACAGTAATCCTGTCGACAAATAAAATTCGAAGTACCTATAACGATCCCCAGGATAATCCACTTAGATAGCAAGCACATTGTTGCTTCCAGTGCCAGTCTATTTGCCAAGATGTGGCGTCATTGATTGCGATCACTATAATGAGAATGTTGAACAACATTTTTTTCTTTGTATTGCCAAGAAAAGAAAAGTGCGGCATCTACTTTTTCAGCAGCGTCAAAGAAGGGCTACGCAGTTCCTTCGGCCAGAGGGCACTTTCAGTGTTCACTAAAAGCTCTGGGTGCCAGTCAGCAGCATTATAGAAGGACTTCTATAATATATATATTTTTCTACGCAAAGGTATAGATACTGTAGTTAGTAGGTTTTGGCAGGTTTTGATTCTGCTCACATTATTGGCCTTAATAACAAAAGAGGTGTCGTGGCTTCTCGTTCATCGTTGTGGAGTAAGGTGTCCGACATCTTTTCTGGACTCCGTTCTCCGCGCTGTCTACAAAACGCGGTCCTGTTTCCGTGCACATTGTCTGCTGCTCCTCCGGCATGTTTCGAGACAATGGACGCCTCCTTATCGGCTTCCAGCGAACTAAAAGAAGTTGGAGCGAGAGTTACGATACGCTTTCGCCGTTGCTTCCCGTTTATTAAAATTCGACAGGAAATCGTTACACGATGGACGGAACGGCAGAGGTAACGGATTTTATTTTGTTAGCTATTCTTCAGGCCACGTGCAGCTACCGTTAGCATTTGCTTACGGCAACTGTGTCGCTAGCAACTGCAAACGAAACTGCACTGTATAGTAAATTAATCATCGGTAAAAGATTTTTTTTATACTAGCAAGTTAAACGCATAACAGGAATAATGAGCAGTTATACGCGGTGGCACTGTTCGGGAGTGCAGCGCAGATCTAAGGGCAGGTTTTACATATGAGGTACTGCATAGTGGTAACAGGCCTGCAGTTCTTTCTCTCTCTCTCTCTCTCTGTCTGTCTCTCTCTCACGCCATTCACGCAGCTTGCGCACCCGCACGCACGCTCGCTGTTTTCCCTCGCATACCCCCTTTCCCTACGCGCACGCACGCACGCACGCACGCACGCACGCACGCACGCACGCACGCACGCACGCACACGCACACACACACACACACACACACACACACACACACACACACACACACACACACACGCGCATTTACACACACACACACACACACACTTGGCTCATGTCATCTCTGTTCATAACGCAAAGTTGTCCATTGTGGGGCTTAGGGGTAGGGCGCCCCTGCGCTGCAGTCGCCTCTGCGCTGCAGTTGCTCAAATAGAGCGGAAAAGATTGGAGCGGCTCGACACTGGGCTTTGCCCTCTGTCAAATTTACTAAAACTACTCAGTTGGAAAACTCACCCTTGAAACCTGGGCCGCTCGCGTCCACCGGGACCAAACTGGATACGATTACAGCGCCGCCCTTTAGCGGAGATGGCGCCAGCGGCCCTTGCGCGACTTGACCTAAATCGAAACATGCAGTCGTGCAGTTCCCGGAGTGGCCGTTGCGGGAGAAATGGTGGCGTTGCGATCGCGTTTAGTTCGGTTCTCGTAGTACCACTTCTTCGAAGCAGGCTCCTATGCCAGTTTCCCAACTTAGTTATTATGGTGGTATCGTTGCCTTCTGTGCCTTCGCGACATGGCAGCGTCGCATGTTGCTATTTTCCCGCTCCTGCTGTCAATCTCTTGTGCTATTTTTTTTTTTTAGTGCCGATTTTACCATAGCATTTTCTATACTGGAGACGTATCTCTGCAAAAGAGCCATAGGTCACCAAAATGGGTGACGGAAAAAGGTTCGAAGCATCTTGGCGCTCAACGCCACGCCACGGCAGCGACCGTTCTCCGAACCACATTTCTTTGCTTCGGAACACATTTTGCGCCGCCGAAATGTGTTTCGGAAAATGGCGCCTGCCATAGCTGGTCGCTAAGCGCCAATATTCTCGTTTGCCGTGCGGTCCACCTCTCTGCGTCACGGCACCGGGCCCTCCAATACTTCTCTCATAATAAAATAAGATGTATATTTATTTTTTTGCGTTGTTTTTTAACATGACCTCGTACCGAAGCCGACGCCTTGGCTGGGATGTACTACGTTCCCTCCGTGTCGTCGTCAAGGGAGACATCCACATGGGTGCTTCCTCTCGACGACGGCACGGTCACGTGATTTTGTCTCGGCAACTGGCATCTCCCAAACTTCGTCTGCACCGTAAACTGCGTTGCTAAACGGAAAAAAAAATGACGATTAAAAAAAGATATATATAACTCAGATTTTACATGTGATTCTATCCGGAGACGACGGACGACAAGGGACAAACACACACGTCTGAAACCAACCGGACTATTCAATTGTCAACAGGAGAAAAATCGATACAACCGTCTGCCCTGAACCATTTTCATTCACAATAACCCTAAGCTTAAAAAAAAAAAAAAAAAAAAACAACTACCGAAAACGAGGTTTTTGTTACTTCGTGTTTCCATAACATTCCGTCCTTTCAAATTCACCGCGCGAGCCTGGAGAAATCAGACATATTAAAATCTGATGATTAATTTGATTTAAATCAATGTAAGCTAGGAAAGAGTGATTCTTTATTACGGATGTATTTTTCATCGTGGCGGATTGATTGGTCAATCCCTCCGATCGCTGAAAAAACGCGGAAGAAAGAATTACTGTAAACTTACAGTACAATCTAATTAACAACGTTTTTATTATTGTAAGCCCTACCATGTTAGAACAAAAGCTTGATTTACTTTCGATTTTGCGTTATGATTTGCTTTCAATAGGACATTACGTAACTGAGCAACAAAGTGTACGGTAGAAAAAAGCCCAACGTTCTGATTTTCTCACAAAAGCACCGCCTTTCGCTCGTGTTCTGAAGTTATAAATATTTATTGCTTGATGATTATTTAATTTAAATACAAAACGAAGGCCCTCAGAAATCGCTAAAAAATAAACGGTAAGTAATATATATATATATATATATATATATATATATATATATATATATATATATATATATATATATATATATATATATATATATATATATATAAATTTTCATGATTATTTTTGCGGGAAAAGTTTGATTTAAGTAATCATTGTAAAACGCGTGCGATTTAAATCATTTTTAGTTTATGTGCTTAACCCTGAACTGCAAGCACTGCGTATGTCCTACTTTGGGCTCTACAGCTTCGCGTGCAACAAAAATTTCACCGCATCCTCTCCACGTGGTGAATGATGTTGATTGGGGCGAAGCTCGGGTGGTGCTGATGATACTGATTTTGGTCATAGGTATTGCTGCTTGCTGTCGGCGTTGACGCTTTGCCGCCGCTTCCCGAGCTCTCAACTCCGGGTCCGCTTGGCGTTTTTGACGCTGTGCAGCAGCTTCTCGCGCCCTGGTCTCCGGAGCAGCTTGCTGTCTACGTAGACGCTGAGGCGCTGCATGCCGAGCTTTTCGGTCCTTTTCATTCATGGCAGTAGGAGAATGTGTGGTTTTCTTCTTTTTCTTTTTTTAAGCAGACAGATGGGATGGCATCTCAGAACCCCCTACTCTTTTTTTTTCTTCTTTTTCTTTTTTCATAATTTTTTTTCATCTTTTTTTTTCCAATTTTTTTTTGCCCTACACGAGCACGTGAGCATGTGCTCACGTGCTCGTGAGCACGTGATCTCACGAGCAGAAGCACGAGCACCCGACGCCGGCCTACGGCGGACGGACATACGGACATGGCTAGCCCCTAAGGAGCTTCGCCCCTAATAAGCGTCCTATAGCGTGCTTATAGGATGCTTATGTCTAAAATGCTGACATATACTGCAACGAGTACGTGCCCTCGATTAATGGGAGCGTGCTGGCAAGTTACGGGAATAGAGGAAAACGACGAAAATGAGAACAGGTTTAGAACGTATTGAAGTCTGACGGCA